>AWOL01S0017051.1:107439-144285 GCA_000715115.1 Nicotiana otophora
TTTTCTATTATTTTGTATACTATATTGCACAGGTTATTAGACTAGTGAGTGTCTTGACTGTACCTCGTCTCTACTCCACTGAGGTTAGTTTGATACTTACTGGGTATCGACTGTGGTGTACTCAAACTACACTTCTGCACATTTTTGTGCAGAGCCAGGTATTGCATATATCGGACTTGAACAGAGTTAGAGTGTGATCGCAAGAATTCAAGGTAGAGCTGCTTGGTCGTCGTAGTTCCTTGGAGTCTTTCCATTTTATTGTACTGTTATTTATTATTCAAACAATATTGAGTATTCGATCCTTGAGATCATTTCATGCATTCAGTTAGAGTTCGTGACTCAGTATTACCAGTCTTGGAAAGATTGTTATATTTGTAATTATTTCCACTGTTAGTTTCTATTTAAAAACAATAGCTTGAAATATAATTGTACTGGGCTTAACTAGTCTTAGAGACTAAGTGTCATCACGACGCTTGTGGTGGGATTTTGGGTCGTGACAACCATCACACTCTTGGGTACTAATTGAAGGCGCATATATATATTTATATATATATATATATATATATATATATTTATAGCAAAATCATGTATTAACAAACCCTAATTAATGAGGAATTCTAGTTGGGAGACCTTTCAAATGAGATCCAAAACAAAAAGGATGAAGATAAACTTGTATTGCGGGAATCCTACACCTAATACCGCGATATATTCATTACACAATTTGAATGCCATTCTAAAATAAGGAAAATTGGGCGCGAAAATAACTCAGTGCAATGTAACTATTCAAAAGGGAAGCTCAAAACTACATGAGTGTAACTGGTGTTACCAGAATTACGAGTCTGATTCTCTGATCAATAGGAGGAGAGAAGCGGAGAGCCTTATACAGAGCACGACATCTTAATCTCTGAATATCAAGAGGCAGTTCATTGTTGGCCAGCCGAGAAGAATATTACCCGCAACTAAGACGCAATAAGCGAGTGTTTGGCTACACTTATAAGCTGGTCAAACTGACTTATAAGCATTTTTTGGTTTATCTACGGTAAATACCCAAATTGCTTTTAAGCAAAGTACTTATAAGCTAAAATCAGCCATAAGTGATAAATTGTTGACCAACAACTTATGGCTTTTTAGCTTATAAGCACTTATAGTTTGACCAAGTATTTTACTAGTTTAGCCTTAATAATATTTTCTAATTCAAGAAATATTTTTCCCAAAATAAATTTTTTAATTTTCTTTTCATTCCATATTCTTTGTTCATCTTTATCTTTACAAAAAAACTTTTTAATTTATTATCTTTTGTAAAGTGTTTAAGGATATTATAGTCATTTTAATAAAAGAATAATTTATTAGCACTTTTCTACTAAACACATCAACTTCTTATCATCAATTTCAGCACGTCTATCCAAACACGTAAATGCTTATTTAAAAAATCAGTTTAAGCACTTAAAAATATTTTTCACCACTTCAAACCTATCAGCTATTTATAATCAGCTAATCCAAACGGGCTCTAAGCCAACTTTCAATTTCAGACATATAATTTGCTAGAAGATGAGAAAATTTCAAATCCCCCAAACAAAAGGAATATATAGAGATTCTCTTTTTTTAATTATGGCATATAGGCAGAATATGTCATTGCTTCAGTTTACCGAGTACATGACCCACGATAAGAAGATGCGTAGGTCGAGGACTAAGGTTGCTTCCCAGTATTACTAGTATTATATTCTTGTATACTCTTATTTCTGATTCTTTATTACATGTTGTGTCGTTCGGTTTCGTTATCATATTTCATTGTTGTTGCTATTGTTTGTTGATTTACTTTTACTGTTATTTGAGCCGAGGGTCTATTGAAAATAATCTCTCTATCTTTATAGGATAGGATTAAGATTTGCGTACACACTATCTCCCCGGACTCTACTTATGGGATTAAGCTGGATTTGTTATTGTTGTTGTTTATTTATTGTACGGTGAATAGAGTAAATTACATAATATCAGTTGAATATGTACATTTGTATTTTATAAGAAAACACTTGCACCTTCAATAGTATCGAAATCCTATATAAATATAATGATGTTATCCTCTTTTTCTAGAAATATACTATCATATACTGGAAATCCACAAAAATTAAGTAAATTTAAAATAATTTGAAACAAAACAATAAATAAGCAAACTAAAACTGAAAAAAGTCATATATAATAAAATAATATTAAAAATACAATAGCTTGCATGTTTAAAGTGCAACAACATTGTTAGAGATATTTTAATTGATACGCTTGTTAAGCTAGTGTTTGGACATAAATTTGGATGAAACTTGAAAAATGAGTTTTTAAAGTTTTGTTGAAAATAAATTTTGGAAGTTAACATTTTATTTGGATATTTATTTTACTTGAAAAGAATTTTAAGTTTTGTGAGTAAACTGTTTTTGGGATTTGAAGAATTTGTTTTCCAAATATGCCAAAAATGGTTAAAATCTATAAACAAAAAGATATTTGAAAATAAAATTTGAAAAAAGCTCCCAAATTTTACGGTGTAACGACCCGACTTGTCGTTTTAAGAATTAACGCCCCGTTCAGTGACTTAAGGCCTCGAGCAGCTTCGCAATATGTATTATGACCCGCGAGTGTGATCGAGTTTGATTTACTGAAGATTCGGAATTAAATTAAAAGAACAATCCTTATTTAGGAGGTTAAATGGAAAGAGTTGACCGGAGAGTTGACTTTTGAGCAAACGACTCCGGAATGGAATTTTGATGATGTCAATAGCTCCGTATGGTGATTATGGACTTAGGAGCGTGTCCGGAAAATTATTTGGAGGTCTGTAGTGGAATTAGGCTTGATATGGCGAAAGATGAATTTTTGGGAAGTTTGACCGGGGGGTTAACTTTTTGATATCGGGGCCGGAATCCGATTCTAAAAATTGGAATAGCTTCGTTATGTCAATTATGACTTGTGTGCAAAATTTGAAGTCATTCCGGATTGATTTGATGTATTTCGGCACAAGATATAGAATTTGAAATTTCAAAGTTCATTAGGCTTGAATTAGGGTATGATTCGTGGTATTAGAGTTGTTTGAGATGTTTTGAAGGTTCGACTAAGGTCGGAAAGCATCGCGAACGCGATGAGGATATCATGAACGCGAAGAAGGAATCTTGGCAGCACATTTTGTGTGCTTCGCGAACGTGATGAAAGCACTTCTGGGCAGAATTAAAAGTTTCAAAATGGGGGTTTGTAGTTCATAACACAAAATCAAATTGGGAGCTCGGTAGAAGGCGATTTTTGGATAGATTCTTGCGTAGGTGTTTGGGGTAAGTGATTCTTATCCAGTTTTGATTAATTTTCATGATTATGTCTTTGCATCCATCATTTAATGGGTGAATTAAGGTGAAAAGTTTAGAAAACCCTCTTGGTTTAAATTTAGGATTTGGAGGTCGATTTGTTATTGGAATTCGATAAAATTGGTATGATTGAACTCGTATCGGAATGGGTGTTCAGATTTCATAAAAATTATGTCAGGTTTTGAGAGGCGGGTCCCGCGTTGACTTTTGTTGACTTTTTAAAATAAATTTTTAAGTCGTCGTATTATTATCCAGAATTATTTTCGATGAATTTTAATAAAGTTATACAATTAATTTGGATAGATTTGAGCGGCCCGGAGGTCAATTCAAGAAAGAAGGCGATTTTGGAATATCGACATAACTTAAAAAAGGTAAGTATCTTGCTTAACTTCGAGTGGAGGAATTACCCCTTAAGCATCGAGTCTTATGTGCCATTTGTAAAAATGTAAAAAGCCGTGTACGCGAGGTGACGAGTACGTACTCGGTCTTATATGTGCAAATTTTATTGGATTAAAGTCTTAGGCATTATTGTGTAGTAAATTAAATAATCGTTGGCATTTATTAAATTATTTATTTGCCATGCCTAAATCCTTGTTTGTCGAATTTGTTTTTATATGAGAATTTGATGTGATTGTTATTTGAATATTTATGTAATTCCGTGAGTTTGTTGGTTTGATATTTCTTGGAATTTAATCTCATTATCGATTTTTTCTCTGTAAATAATTAATTAAATGAGCTTAAGAAGAGGTGTTTATATAATTTTTCGGAATATGGATTAATGAAGGCGTTGCCCCGTGCTAAGTAATTTCTATCTATGTTGATTGTTTTGAGGTCTTATACACATTGTGTGGAGCCTTCGGCTATTTGTTTTGAAATTAATTAATTTGTTATATTCTTTGGAATTGGTTGTGGACATTGGGCAAATTGTGATATGCATTGATTTTCTTATGTTGCCGTGATAATTTTCCGTGTAAATTATTGTGTTGTGTGAGTTGTTATTTTGAGAATATAAGGGTGGCATTCCACTGTTGATATTATATAGGTATAAGGGTTTCATTTCACTGTTGTTATGTGTGTTGTAATAATTTGTGGGCGGAGTGATAAGGGTGGCTATAGGAGAGATAAGATTGGCTATATGAGCAATACGAGTGGCTATTGATATTATCAGGGTGGAGTGATAAGGGAGGCTATTATATGAGTGATAAGGGTGGCTATAGGTGCTATAAGGTTGGCTATTGATATTGTCAGGGTAGAGTGATAAGGGTGACTATAGGAGAGTTAAGGATGGCTATTGTCAAGGATGATATGTGATGATTTGGAATGGTTGCATTGGTGATTTTTATGTGATATTGTGATTTTCCTTGTGTTTATTTTTATACCTTGTGCAGTTTGTCTTGTTGTTGGTAAATTGATAATAGTCTGATTTATGTTGAAATTGGGAGCATGTGGCTATTACCAGGTAGAAAAAAATGATGGTTTTATTATTGGCACGTGAACTGTCTGTGCAGATGTGATATGAAAAATGGGTACAAGGTGCAGGGAAAATATGATGATTTAATTATGGGCACGAAGTGTCGTGAAAAATTTGAAAGTGGGCTGAGACCCGTGTTTATGAAAAATATGAAAAACGGCTGAGGCCCATATTTTTATGATTATGAAATGGGGTGTCACATGGTGACTTTTAATTGAAAGAATTATATTCAAAATATTTATTTGCAAAGATTTTATTCAAAAAGTAGTATTTGAAGGAAACTATATTTGAAAAAGATTTATTGAAAGAATTATATTTGAAAGATATTTATTTGAGGAAATTATATTTGAAAGAGAGTTATTTGGAAGAATATATGTGAACGATATTTATTTAAAGGACTTGATTTAATTGGGTGTACTTGTATTTATTATTTGTTGAGCGGTATTAATGGTGTTCTTATTGCCCTGCTGTGCATATAACTAGTTGATTTGTATTGCCCTTATTGTTATTTGTTTCATATTATTTTGTATATCATATTGCACAGGTTACTAGACTAGTGAGTGTCTTGACTGTACCTCGTCTCTACTCCAATGAGGTTAGTCTTGATACTTATTGGGTACAGACCGTGGTGTACTCATACTACACTTTTGCACATTTTTGTGCAGAGCCTGGTATTGGAGATATCAGATTCGGATAGAATTAGAGTGGGATCGCAAGGATTCAAGGTAGAGCTGCTTGGTCGTAGCAGTTCCTTGGAGTCTTTCTATTTTATTGTACTGTTATTTATTATTCAAACAATATTGAGTATTCGATCCTTGAGATCATTTTATGTATTCAGTTAGAGTTCGTGACTCAGTACTACCAGTCTTGGGAGGTAGTTTGTAACTATTTCATTGTTAGTTTCTATATTAATTTTTAAAATGGCTTTGAAATGTAATGGAAATCGGCTTACCTAGTCTTAGAGACTAGGTGCCATCACGACGCCTGTGGTGGGATTTTGGGTCGTGACAAGTTGGTATCAGAGCTATAGGTTCATAGGTTCTACGAGTCATGAACGAGTCTAGTAAATTCTTGTGGATTGGTACGGAGACGTCTGTACTTATCTTTGAGAGGCTACAGAACTGTTAGGAAAGTTTCACTTCATTCATTCTTGTCGTACGGAATTTGTTTGATTTGAAATTTGAGCCTTTGTATCTCTATTCTCTCACAGATGGTGAGGACAGGTGCTACCGGGTCAGCTGAACAGGCACCCGCGCATACTGCTAGGGCCACAAGAGGTCAGAGCCGAGGTAGAGGCCGAGGAGGGGCACGTGTTGCAACTAGAGAACATGTCAGAACATCAGTTGAGCAGCCGCCAGTAGCTCCAGTTGGAGGACAGGTACCAGAAACACATGTTGTTACCCCTGAACTTCAGGAAACTTTAGCACAGTTCCTGAGTATGTTTGGTACATTAACCCAGGTGGGATTAATCTCTGTTGTACCAATTATTTCACAGATTGGGGGAGTAGCTCAAACTCCTACCATAACTCTAGAGCAGCAGGTTCACGTTGGTCAGGTTCCGGGTGTAATACTGGTACAAACTGTTATTCCGGTTCAGCCTGAGGTCAGGCCAGAGGCATCATAAGAAGAACAAAGGAGACTTGAGAGGTTTAAGAGGTATAGTCACCTGCTTTCAGTGGCACAGCTACAGAGGATGTCCAAGGATTTCTAGAAGATTGTCACTGTATTCTCCGCACCATGGGTATCATGGAAGTGAGCGGAGATGCCTTACTACATTTCAACTGTCAGGCGCAACGTATCAGTGATGGCAAATCTATGAAGAAGGTAGACCAGGCGATGTAACACCACCAACTTGGGCTCAATTTTTGGAAATTTTCTTGAAAGAGTTTGTTCCCCAGACTCTCCGAGATACGTGGCGCATAGAGTTTGAACGGTTGCGTCAGGTCACGATAACAGTGTCAGAATATGCTATCAGGTTCAGTGAGTTAGCCCGCCATGCACCTATCTTGGTTCCTACAGTCAGAGAGTGGGTCCATAGATTCATTGAGGGGCTCGATTATGATATTAAAATATGCATGGCTCGAGAGTTGCAAACTGATACTCCATTTCAACAAGTAGTGGATATTGAAGGAAGATTGAGGGTGTTTTAGGCGAGGAAAGGGAGTCTAATGAGGCCAAAAGGTCTCAAAGATCTGGAGGGTTCAATGGATTTTACTCTTTAGCTAGGACCCATTATAGCGGAGGCTCAAGCAGTCAGCCAGCTCAGTCCACACATCAGATTACTCGGAGTGCTCCAATAAGTTCTTACAATGCACTGCTAGCACGGGATTCCTATAATCATTATTCTAGTTATCCGGCACAGACTCAGTATGAGCAATCCCGAACCCAGAGGGTTTGTTATGAGTGTGGTGATACTAGGCACATTGTGATAGATTGTCCCAGACTTGGAAGGGGTAGATTTTATCAGAACACTCAGACTATGGGCCCCAGTGCAGCTAATAATCCACGGGCACAGCCAGTTAGGGGTGGAGGACAGGCGGGTAGAGGGCGCCTAAGAGGTGGAGTCCTGACCCGTTGATATAATCGCTACGATTTGGCTGAGGCCGATACACCAGATGGTGTCGTTACAGGTACGATTCCAATTTGTTATAAGAGGATATTTTTTCCTTAATTTGATTCGGTTCTGAATATTGAGGTGATTCCTCCTATTATGCTCCGCTTATGGGAGAGCTTCGTAATTTTGTGGCCCAATTATATATTTATCCCGGTTGGGCGATTTGAAGATGTGAGCCCGTGTCTGTCATTTTTATTTTTGGACACCATTGAGGGCTATAAGACCAAAAGTAATTTTTATCGATCATTACAGTGGTTTGATGTGTTTCGGAATAATTAATTCCAAATTTTATGAATTATATGCCCTACTGTTATGAGGGTTCATTATGTGTTATGAAAAATGTTACGAAATTTATTGAAAAGAAGAAAGAAAGGAAATTGAAATTTCAGTTAGCACAATGTGCAAAATACTTGTGATTCGGAGTTGAGGACGAGATCCTCGCATTTCTTTTATATGATGTGAAATATTTAAACCAGGCTACGAGCCACGGTGAAAGTTATATAAGGACGAGGTCCTTGCGGTAAAATATTTATGAGTTTAAATTCTCCCTTTGTGAAGTTTAATTTGTACTATAGTACTAATAGGTAGTTATGCCTGATAGGCTTATGTGATAATTTTTTTATGTGTTTCTGTGCCATAATTATGCTGTAATTATTGAGTTTTAGCCTATGAAGTGAATGCCCAGGTGGCGTTAAAAGTAACTCGTTAAGTCGGATAAATAGTTATGAGGCCTTCAAGCCTCACATTTTGCTATCATTGTTGTGAAACTTCGAAACGAGGTTTTTGTTAATATGAGGTTAATTGGCGATGTTGTAATCGATTATGAACAGCTATTAAGACCAGAGATGTGGTGATGGGCATACATATTATGTGCTTCATGTCCTGATATCATTATGATAACGCAGTTCTTGTAACGCTTAGATTAGTGTTATTGATATATACATTGTGGTGCTTTGTTGAGTTTTGGATGTGTTGTTAGGAATTGTTTTGGTATTACTTTGGCAGGTGGATATGTCCAATTATAGGGGAGGCTCTGCCAAAATTTCTGAAAAATTTGGGAGTTAGTAAAATTTGGGGGATTGAGACATGCAAAAGAAGAGATAAGTTATGTTATGTATTTGAGGGCGAATGATCCTAAGCGGGGGAGAATGTAACACCCCCAAAAAAAATTTTGAAGCACTTCAACACTATCAAAAAAGTTGATGTGTGAGTCGGCACGAGTAGTTATAGCCAGTTGAGACTAATACAGTGCGTTGATGTAAAACTCAGACCTTTTGTAAAATGTTTGGAGTGTAAAGAATAGACTTAAAGGCTTATAAGTGTGAATAAAAGAAATAATCTCCACTGAGATGATGTTGTCGGACCCCTGTTAAATTTACGGTGACATAGAATCACCTGTGGGTATGTGTGGAATAATGCCCTTAGAAAATTAATGTCATCAGAATAATTCTTAGTACGTTCGAGGACGAACGTATGTTTAAGAGGGGGAGAATGTAACGACCCGACTTGTCATTTTAAGAATTAACGTCTCGTTCACTGACTTAAGGTCTCGAGCCGCTTCGTAATATGTATTATGACCCGCGGGTGTGGTCGAGTTTGATTTACTGAAGATTCAGAAATAAATTAAAAGAACAATCCTTATTTAGAAGCTTTAATGGAAAGAGTTGGCCGAAGAGTTGGCTTTTGAGAAAAAGACTCAGAAATGGAATTTTGATGATGTCAATAGCTTCGTATGGTGATTATGGACTTAGGAGCGTGTCCGAAAAATTATTTGGAGGTCTGTAGTGGAATTAGGCTTGAAATGGCGAAAGATGAATTTTTGGGAAGTTTGACCGGGGGGTTGATTTTTTGATATTGGGGCCGGAATCCGATTATGGAAATTGGAATAGCTTAGTTATATCAATTATGACTTGTGTGCAAAATTTGAAGTCATTCCGGATTGATTTGATGTATTTCGGCACAAGATATAGAATTTGAAATTTCAAAGTTCATTAGGTTTGAATTGTGGTATGATTCGTGGTTTTAGAGTTGTTTGAGGTGATTCGAAGGTTCAACTTCACATGATGTTTTGGGACTTGATGGTATGTTTGGTTGAGCTCCCAGGGGACTCGGGTGAGTTCCGGGATGGTTTCAGATCATTCTTCCTTGTTTTGCAACTGCTGGAACTGATATCTAATATTGTTCTTCGCGAACGCGAAGGGTCTCACACATTCGCGAAGAAGGATTTTGGACGGATGGGATTTTCCCATTGCGAACGTGATGAAGAAGACGCGAACACCAAGAAGGGAGCTGAGGAACGCCTACGCGAATGCGAGTGGGCAGACGCGAACGCGAAGAGGAAGGGGAGTTGGGGGCCTGCTTGGCGTTAAGACTTCGCGAATGCGACTCATGTCTCGCGAACGCGAAGGACAGAGGTCGGAAGGCATCGCAAACACAAATAAGGAATCTTGGCAGTACATTTTTTATGCTTCGCGAATGCGAAGCTATGGTCGCGAACGCGATGAAGGCACTTCTGGGTAGAATTAAAAGTTCCAAAATGGGGTTTTTGAGTTCATAACACAAAATCAAATTGGGAGCTCGGTAGAAGGTGATGTTTGGAGAAATTCTTGCGTGGGCATTTGGGGTAAGTGATTCTTATCCAGTTTTAATTAATTTCCATGATTATATCTTTAAATCCATCATTTAATGGGTGAATTAAGTTAAAAAATTTAGAAAACCCTCTTGGTTTAAATTTAAGATTTGCAGGTCGATCGGAATGGTGTACGGATTTTATGAAAATTATGTCGGGTTCCGAGAGACGGGTCCTGCGTTGATTTTTGTTGACTCTTTGGAATAAAGTTTTAAGTCGACGTATTATTATCAGAAATTATTTTCGATGAATTTTAATGAAGTTATACAATTGATTTGGATAGATTTGAGCAGCCCGGAGGTCAATTCAAGCAAGAAGGCGATTTTGGAATATCGGTATAACTTCAAAAAGGTAAGTATCTTTCCTAACTTCGAGTGTGAAAATTACCCCTTAGGCATCGAGTCTTATGTTCCATTTGTGAAAATGTGAAAAGTCGTGTAGGCGAGGTGACGAGTACGTACTCGGGTTTATATGTGCAAATTGTATTGGGTTATAGTCTTAGGCATTATTGTTTAGTAAATTGGATAATTGTTGGCATTTATTAAATCATTTATTTACCATGCCTAAATCCTTGTTGTCGAATTTATTCTTATATGACAATTTGATGTGATTGTTATTTGAATATTTATGTAATTCTGTGAGTTTGTTGGTTTGATATTTCTTGGAATTTAATCTCATTATGGATTTTTTCTTAGCAAATAATTAAATGAGCTTAAAAAGAGGTGTTTATATAATTATTGGGAATGTGAATTAATGAAGGTGTTGTCCTATGCTGAGTAATTTCTCTCTCTGTTGATTGTTTTGAGGTCTTATACACATTGTGTGGAGCCTTCAGCTATTTGTTTTGAAATAATGGATTTGTTGTATTCTTTGGAATTGGTTGTGGCCATTGGGCAAATTGTGATATGAATTGATTTTGTTATGCTGCAGTGATAATTTTCCGTGTAAATGTTTATGTTGTGTGAGTTGTTATTTTGAGGATATAAGGGTGGCATTCCACTGTTGATATTATGTGGCTATAAGGGTGGCATTTCACTATTGTTATGTGTGTTGGGATATTGTCTGGGCGGAGTGATAAGGGTGGCTATAGGAGCGATAAGGGTGGCTATTGATATTGTCAGGGCGGAGGGATAAGTGAGGCTATTATTGGAGTGATAAGGGTGATTATATGAGCAATAAGGGTGACCATTGATATTGTCAGAGCGAAGTGATAAGGGTGGCTATAGGAGCGATAAGGGTGGCTATTGATATTGTCAGGGCGGAGGGATAAGTGAGGCTATTATTGGAGTGATAAGGGTGATTATATGAGCAATAAGGGTGACCATTGATATTGTCAGAGCGAAGTGATAAGGGTGGCTATAGGAGCGATAAGGGTGGCTATTGATATTGTCAGGGCGGAGGGATAAGTGAGGCTATTATTGGAGTGATAAGGGTGATTATATGAGCAATAAGGGTGACCATTGATATTGTCAGAGCGAAGTGATAAGGGTGGCTATAGGAGCGATAAGGGTGGCTATTGATATTGTCAGGGCGGAGGGATAAGTGAGGCTATTATTGGAGTGATAAGGGTGATTATATGAGCAATAAGGGTGACCATTGATATTGTCAGAGCGAAGTGATAAGGGTGGCTATAAGAGAGATAAGGATGGCTATTGTCAGGGATGATATAAGTGGTTGCATTGGTGATTTTTATGTGATGTGATTTTTCTTGTGTTTATTTTTATACCTTATGCAATTTATCTTGTTGTTGGTAAATTGATAATAGTCTGATTTATGTTGAAATTGGGAGCCTGTGGCTATTGCCAGGTGGATTATGAAAAGAAATGTGGGGACGAGGTGCCTTGAGTAAATAATGATGACATTGGCACGTGAATTGTCCCTGCAGTTGAGATATGAAACGTGAGCACGAAGTGCCGGGGAAAATATGATGGTTTTATTATTGGCACGTGAACTGTCCATGCAGATGTAATATGAAAAATGGGCACGAGGTGTCGGAAAAATATGATGATTTAATTATGGGCACGAAGTGCCGTGAAAATTATGAAAGTGGATTGAGACTTGTGTTTACGAAAAATATGAAAAAGGGTTGAGACCCATATTTTTATGATTATGAAATGGGGTGTCACATGGTGACTTTTAATTGAAAGAATTATATTCAAAATATTTATTTGAAAGGATTTTATTCAAAAAGTAGTATTTGAAGGAAACTATATTTGAAAAACATTTAGTGAAAGATATTTATTTGAGGAAATTATATTTGAAAGAGAGTTATTTGGAAGAATATATGTGAAAGATATTTATTTAAAGGACTTGATTTAATTGGGTGTACTTGTATTTATTATTTGTTGAGCAGTATTAATGGTGTTCTTGTTGCCCTTCTGTGCATATAACTGGTTGATTTGTGTTGCCCTTATTCTTATTTGTTTCCTATTATTTTGTATATCATATTGCACAGGTTATTAGACTAGTGAGTGTCTTGACTGTACCTCGTCTCTACTCCACTGAGGTTAGTCTTAATACTTATTGGGTACCGACCGTGGTGTACTCATACTACACTTTTGTACATTTTTGTACAGAGCCAGGTATTGGAGATATCGGATTCGGACAAAGTTAGAGTGGGATCGCAAGGATTCAAGGTAGAGCTGCTTGGTCGTCGCAGTTCCTTGGAGTCTTTCCACTTTATTGTACTATTATTTATTATTCAAACAGTATTGAGTATTCAATCTTTGAGATCATTTCATGTATTCAGTTAGAGTTCGTGACTCAGTACTACCAGTCTTGGGAGGTAGTTTGTAACTATTTCATTGTTAGTTTCTATTTTTCTTTTAAAATAGCTTCGAAATGTAATGAAAATCGGCTTACCTAGTCTTAGAGACTAGGTGCCATCACGACGCCTGTGGTGAGATTTTGGGTCATGACATACGGTCAAGAGTGTAAATAAAAATTCACTAAAAGTGCTTATTCTCTTACATTTCTTCACATTATTTACAAAGTAACGTTATAATTGTAATTTAAGTTTGCCTTTTATTAATTATATCTTAATATACTTATTACTTAGTTAAATTTACACCTCATTTTGTAAAACTAAACATCTATACCCTAGTAAAATGGAAATATTTTTCAAGCTAATATATTTGTATAGGATTTTCATAGTATTAGAGTGTAAGTGTTTGATTTAAAAATACATTAGGTATATTTATAATTGAATCATATAATAGGGTATATAGTACTTCCTCTATCCCAATTTAACGTGATACTTTTTCCTCTTTCAGTCCCAAAGAGAATTATATTTTTCTATTTAGTAACAATTCAATTTTAAATTTTTCTTTTTATCTTAATGAGATGATTTCTAACTACACAAAGTTTTTATGATTTGTATAGATCACAATTTGTTTTTAAAAAATATTTTATTTCTTAAACTTTGTGCCAAGACTTTAACATAAATTGGAACGGAAAATATTATCCTTGATATAGCAAAATCATAAACTTATAAAGCTAATAAAGTGATAAATTAAATCCCCTTCAAGACATTTTAGAGTAGATAATAATTTTATAAGTTTTTTAATAGCTGACTAACAGAAAGTTAATTTTTTCCGTATGGTCAATTATAGCCTTCCATGTACCACGAGGCTTCAAATTGAGATCTAAAAAGAGTTACCCCTTGTCACGATCCGGAATTCCCACCTTCGGGACTGTGATGACGCCTAACATTTCACTTGCTAAGCAAGCCAACGTTAGAGAATCATTAAACCAATCCTTGTTCCATTCAGTAAATAACAGCAAATAAGTGAAGATGAAATATAGCGAGTGCGGAATAATATAAAAACTGCATTAGTTACTACCACCCGGATCTGGAGTCACAATTCACGAGCATTCTAGAATTCACTACAAGTAATAGTCTGAGAGAAATACAATTATTTGAATGAAAGAAACAGTAAAACAAAAAAGATAGACGGGGACTTCAAGGTCTGTGAACGCCGACAGATCTACCTTGAGTCTCCGGATAGCGGGTCGAACAGTAAAAATAAAATATCCCGATCAATCCGAGCCGGTACCAAAATATGCACAAAAAGTGCAGAGTGCAGTATCAGTACAACCGACCCCATGTACTGGTAAGTGTCGAGTCTAACCTCGGAGAATTAGTGACGAGGTTAGGACAAGACACCTACAAACAGACCTGTGCAATATATCAAGATTTACAACAATAACAATAAGTAACTAAGCAAGGCAAGAAATATTGGGAAGGGGACATTCTGAGGGGATTACATGACAAGGAATCACAATGGGAATGAGAACATGATCGATCGATATATCTTTAACATAAAGAAACAAGTAAACACAATAAAGGAAAGTGCACGGCATCAACCTTCGTGCTTTTACTTTCAACCTCACCATAAGAAACAATAGAAACGGCATGGCATCACCCTTCGTGCATTAACTCTCTCATAACATGGCACGGCATCACCCTTCGTGCATTATCACTCACAGAATATGGCACAACATCGCCCTTCGTGCATTATCACTCACTCACAAAATATTGCACGGGAACACCCTTCATGCTTTAACAGTCTGCCTCACCAAGACAATGAACAATAACAACAGGGAGATAGAAATATCAAGAATAAGTCTTACTTCAATATTTAGTCCCTCATTACTAACCTCAACCTTGAGTCAATATCCAATCAATACCAAATTCCGTAAAACATGATAAGAGTTGTTCAACATAACGAATAGCTGGTCTAATCATGAACAATATGATCAAAGAATACCACAATTACAATAATAAGACTTACTCACATGTTATGACTCGACAACAACGCATAGGTACTCATTACCTCACCTATCCGTTGTACTCAACATACAAACACGTAGCAAATAGGCACATAATACCTAATCCCTCAAGCCAAGGTTAACCACGACACTTACCTCGCACCAACGGCCAACTCAAAGCTCAATCACATCCTTTCCTTTCACGCAAGCCTCCGGACCAATAGAATCTAGCAAATTACCAACCAAACGATTCAATTTAAGCTTTAGGAACTACCCACGATTGCAAAGAATTCAATTTAGGCCATTTTTGAAAAAAACAAGTCAACAAAAGTCAACATCCGGGCCCACTTGGTCAAAACCCGAGGTTCGGACCAAAATTCATTTATCCATTCAACCCTGAGCCCAAATATGCAATTAGTTTTGAAATTCGACCTCAATTTGAGGTCTAAATCCCCAAATTTCGAAATCCCTAGTTTCTACCCAAATATTCCCAATTCTACTATGAAAACCTTAGATTTTAGGTTGAAATCTTGAATAATGTAGTGAAAGATTGAAAGAAACTAGTTTAGAATCACTTACCTATGATTTGGGAAAGAAATGGTCTTTGGAAAATAGTCTCTTGCGTTTTAGGTTTTGAAAATTTGGGAAATGAATCAAAAATCCCGTCCAAAAGTCATTTTGATCAGCTGCAGATGTCGCATTTGCGACCTGAGCTTCGCAAATGAGAACTCCCCGAATCTCTTCCGCCTTCGCAAATGCGAACCATTTGTTCGCAATTACGAACATTGAACCATCGCAAATGTAACAGAAATCTCGCAAAATGCGAGAATCCCAGTCCCACCCCATCTTCGCAAATGCGAACAATCGTTCGCAAAATGCGGCCTGTGATGATCGCAATTGCGATCCCGAACTTCGCAAATGCGAAGGTCCCCTTCCAACCCCACTGCTCGCAAATGCAAAGCTTCTTCGTAATTGCGAGACTGGCATTTGCGAGCCAGACTTCGCAATTGACCTGTAGCACACCAGCTATGATTTCTATGTACAATTTACTCCGTAGCCTATCTGAAACTCACCCGACCCCTTGGGACTCTAAACCAAAAGTGCACATAAGTCTTAAAATATCAAACGAACTTGCTCGCGTAATCAAATCGCCAAAATAGGACCTAGAACTACGAATTTAGCATCAATTCGAATGAAAATTTCAAGAAACTTTGAAACTTCTAATTTCTCAACCGGACGTCCGAATCACGTCAAACCAACTTCGTTTCTCACCATATTTCACAGACAAGTCTTAAATATTATAAAGAACATGTACCGGGCTCCGGAACTAAAATACGGACCCGGTACTAACAATGCCAAACATCAATCAATTCTTAAATACAATAGATTTTTAGACTTTTACTTTTTATCACAAATTCATAACTCGATCTAGGGACCTCCGAATTCAATTTCGGACATACGCTTAGGTCCCATATTTCGATACGGACCCACCGGGACCATCCAAACACGGATTCGGGCCCATTTACCAAAAATATTGACCGCAATCAACTTAAATTAATTTTTAAGGTAATAATTCTCTTTTTATCAATTTTTAACATATAAGCCTTTCGGAAGAACACTCGGACTGCGCACGCAAATTGAGGGAGGCTAAGATGAGGTTTTTGAGACCCCGAAATGCAGAATTAGGTTCAAAAATATAAGATGACCTATCGGGTCATCACATTCTCCACCTCTAAAACAACCGTTCGTCCTCGAATGAACATAGAAAAGTACCTGGGCTGGTGAAAAGATGTGGATATCTACTCCGCATGTCCGACTCGGACTCCCAAGTAGCTGCCTCGATGGGCTGACCTCTCCATTGCACTCGAACTGAAGGGTAACTCTTTGATCTTAACTCGAGAACCTGCCGGGCTAAAATAGCCACCGACTCCTCCTTGTAAGTCAAATCCTTGTCCAACTGGACAGAGCTGAAATCTAACACATGGGACGGATCCCCGTGATACTTTCGAATCATGGACACATGGAATATCGGATGAACAGCTGCTAAACTAGGTGGCAACGCAAGCCTGTAAGCCACCTCACCCACTCTCTCCAGAATCTCAAAAGGTCCGATATACCTAGGGCTCAACTTGCCCTTCTTCCCGAACATCATTACACCCTGCATAGGTGATACCCGGAGCAACACTCTCTCCCCGACCATGAATTCAACATCACGAACACTGCGGTCGGCATAACTCTCCTGCCTGGACTGAGTTGTGCAAAAATGATCCTGAATAATCTTTACCTTATCCAAGGCATCCTGTACTAAATCTGTACTCAATAACCAAGCCTCCCCCGGCTCAAACCATCCGACTGGAGATCGACACCGTCTACCATATAGTGCCTCATAGGGAGCCATCTGAATGCTCGACTGGTAGCTGTTGTTGTAGGCGAATTCTGCAAGGGGCAAGAATTGATCTCACGATCCTCCGAAGTCTATAACATGTGCGGAGCATATCCTCCAAGATCTGAATAATGCGCTCGGACTGTCCGTCTGTATGAGGATGAAACGATGTGCTCAATTCATCCCGCGTGCCCAACTCACGTTGTACTGCCCTCCAAAAGTGTGAGGTGAACTGTGTACCTCGGTCAGATATGATATACACGGGCAGACCGTGAAGATGGTCGATCTCGCGGATATAAATCTCTGCCAACCGCTTCGAGGAATAGGTAACTGCCACAAGAATAAAATGTGCTGACTTAGTCAACCCGTCCATAATGACCCAAATGGCATCGAACTACCTCTGAGTCCGTGGGAGTCCAACAACGAAATCCATAGTGATACGTTCCCGCTTCCACTCAGGAATCTCTATCTTCTGAAGCAAACCACTAGGTCTCTGATGCTCGTACTTTACTTGCTGACAATTTAGACACCGAGCTATATAAGAAACTATATCCTTCTTCATTCTCCTCCACCAATAATGTTGCCGCAAGTCCTGATACATCTTGGCAGCGCCCGGATGGATAGAATACCAAGAACTGTGAGCCTCCCCAAGAATCAACTCACGAAGTCCATTCAAATTAGGCACACGAATACGACCCTGCATCCTTGAAACTCCATAATCTCCAACAGTAACTTGCTTGGCCTCACCGTGCCGCACCTTATCCCTAAGGACAAGCAAATGAGGGTCATTATATTGTCACTCCCTGATGAACAAAGACCGAGTGACGGTACAAGCTAGAATACGATAGGGCTCAGGAACATCCAGCCTCACGAACTGATTGGACAAAGCTTGAACATCTAGTGTAAGCGGTCTCTCACCAGCTGAAATATATGCAAGGCTGCCCATACTCAGTGACTTCCTACTTAAGGCATCAACCACCACGTTGGCCTTCCCGAGATGATACAAGATGGTAATATCATAATCTTTCAATAGCTCTAACCAAATCCTCTGCTTCAAATTGAGATCCTTTTGTTTGAACAAGTACTGTAAACTCTGATGGTCCGTGAAAACCTCACATGACACACCGTAAAGTGTAACGACCTGGCCGGTCGTTTCAAGAGTTATTGCCCTGTTTCCTCCATTTCTGCTTCTTTTTATATAATTCATCTATATTGTGTTATACCGGGTTTATTGGTTCGGGTTCGGAGTGGTTTCAGAGTGAATTGAGACACTTGGTCTCTTTGGGGTAAGCTTAACATGGAAAAGACAACAGGATATTGACTTATGTGTAAACGGTCTCGGATTCAATTTTTGATGATTCTGCTAGCTCTTTTAGGTGATTTTGGACTTAGGAGCACGTCCGGAATGTGATTTGGAGGTCTGTAGTAGAATTAAGCTTGCATTGGCGAAAGTAGAAAATTTGGCGATTTTGGTCGGCAGTGAAAAATTTGATATCGGGGTCAGAATAGAATTACAAAAGTTGGAGTAGGTCTGTAGTGTCATTTGTGACGTGTGTGCACAATTTGAAGTCATTCGGATGTGGTTTGGTAGGTTTCGGCGTCGTTTGCGAAATTTGGAAGTTTAGAAGTTCTTAGGCTTGAATCCGAGGGTAATTTGGTGTTTTGAAACTGTTTTGAGTGTTTCGAAGGTTCGACTAAGTTCGTATGTTGATATATGACTTATTGGTATGGTTGATTGAGGTTTCGAGGGCCTAGGGTGTGTTTCGGGTGGTTAACAGAACAATTATTGGTGTTAGGAGATAGCTGGTTTGCAAGTTTCTGAAGTTGTTGGTGTTTTTCGCACCTGCGGAAGTGGAGCCGCAGGTGCGAGGCCACAGGCGCGCATGGGAGTTCGCAGGTGTGGACAATGTTGAGGTAGGCTGGGTCCGTAGGTGCGTAGGAGAGGTCGCATCTGCGAGTCCGCAGAAGCAGAAGTGAGGAGGTCAGGTAGTGGCCGCAGGTGCGAGGTCTTTTCCGCACCTGCGTGGTCGCAGATGCGGATATGGAGAGCAGGTGCGAAGTTGGGGGTTTTAATAATTTTCCACAGGTGCGGAGGTTCTTACGTAGATGTGGCACCGCAGGTGCAAAAGACCTGGGTAGAAACTATAAATAGAACACTTTGCGAATTTTGGTTCACTTCCACTATTTTCAAGTCGGTTTTTGGCTCTTTTAGAGTGATTTTGAAGGGAGATTCTAGGGTTTTCAGTGAGGTAAGTTGCTTGGGCTCTAATATTCCTATCTATGGTGTTTTCCCATTGTATTATCATCTAATTAGTGAAATTTAGAGGTGAAAATAAGGGGTTAGGGCTTGGAATTTTGGAGAGTTTAATTTAAGGATTTGAGGGACCAAATGATGTCGGATTTTAATAAATTTTGTATGTATGGACTCATGAGTGAATGAGCTTTCTAGTTTTGTGACTTTTTCGGATTTCGAGATGTGGGCCCGGGGGAGGGTTTGAGCCAATTTCGGGGTTTGAGTCTAATTTGGTAGTGTTTCTTGTGGAATTCTTTCCTTTAGCGTATATTGATAGTAGTGTACTGGTTGTGAATAGATTCGGAGCATTTGGAGGCCGAATCGAGGGGCAAGAGCATAGCGGAATAGAGATTTGCTCTGTTTGAGGTAAGTAACAGTCTTAAATCTGGTTTTGAGGGTATGAAACCTCGAGAAATTCATATGATGTTGATATTTAGAGGTGACGCACATGCTAGGTGACGGGCGTGTGAGCATGCACCGTGTGGGATTGAGACTTGGTCTATCCCAGTAGACTGTAAAGTCAAATTGCCCTTGGTTATTACATGTTCATTCTTATTTTCGAGTTATTGACTGTCTTACATGTTAGAAACCATGCTTAGGTTATATGAAAATACTGTTGGGACCCGCAGTGGTCGTGAACTTGTTGTAATGACTGCTAAATTGTTGTTTGGTACTCTGTCACTTTTTGCTTGTGCATTTTATCTCAGCTCTCTCTCATGATTTGATTAGTACTTGTTATGTTCTTTGTTTGGGCTGTTGTTGTGATAATTGTGAGGCTGGAGAGGCTAGTGACTAATATAGGGCCTGAATGCCGGGTTAAGAGATGTGTGAGATATGTGGGATCGGACTGCACGCCACAGTAATGTTGGATCGGGTTGCATGCCGCAACAAGCCTTCGGGGCATGTTATCAGATCGGGCCGCATGCCACAACAGTACTTGTATCGGGCTGCATGCCGCAGCAATATATGGATCGGGCTGCATGCCGCAACAGTATTGGGTCAGGCTGCACACGACAGCAATATATAGAGTTTGGGTTATAGGAGCCCCTCTGGAGTATGTACACCCCCAGTGAGCGCAGGTGCCTTTGATTAGGAGTATTGAGGATGAGAGCCGAGTGGTTGAGCTGTTTAGATAGATGAGTGACAGTAGCCATGTGAGGCTGTACTTGCTATTAATTGTTGTTTCACTTCGTTGCTAATTGTCGTTATTTCAAACTTTTCTGGAGGTCTTATATTGTTGTACCTTAGCTCGAAATGTTTGATTTGAAACATCAGATTGAAAGCGTGCCTATTTTCTTGCTGAAATTACTGAAATGAACTGCATTTGTGTAGCTCGTCACTCCTTCTCAGTTCCTTATTTAATTTTGTTATTTACTGAGTTGGAACTACTCACGTTATTCACTGCACCTTGTGTGCAGATTCAGGTGAGACCGTTCGCAGAGATCGTTGAGCCCGTGCACTTGTGGTTGTCGAAGACATACAAGGTAGTTGCCGACGTCCGCAATCCTTGATTCTCCCCTATTATTGTCATTTCCTTCTGTTTGGGTATTATTGGAACATTGTAAACTCTGATTCTAGTCTGTTTTATTTGGCTTTTACTCCCGTATTTATGAGAAACTCCGATTATTTTAAATATCTTAATTCTTTTCTATTAAATTTGGAAAGTGTTTTGGGAAGGTCGGCTTCTGTAGTACCACGATAGGCACCATCACGACGGGTTAGGTTTTGGGTCGTGACAAGTTAGTATCAGAGCCCAGGTTACATAGGTCTCACGAGTCATGAGCGGGTTTAGTAGAGTCTTGCGGATCGGTACGGAGACGTCTGTGCTTATCTTCGAGAGGTTGTAGAACCCTTAAGAAACTCCACATTCTTGAATTCTTGTCGTGTGAATCTGTTGATTCTAGTAACTAAACATATGTTATTTCATTCTCTCACAGATGGTGAGGACTCGTACTAACGGTCAAGAGGGCCAGCCACAAGTACCACCAGCCAGGGCCGCGAGAGGCCGAGGCCGCGGTAGAGGCCATGGTAGGGGTAGAGGTACAGCACGCACAACAGTTGGGGCAGTACCTACAGATCCACCAGTTGTCCCAGGTCAGGACCAAATTCCAGCTGTGGATGTACCAGCTCAACCACCACATGTTCCTATTGTGATTCCGAGCCTTCAGGAGGCCTTAACTCAGAATCTGACCGCGTGCACCAGCCTTGCTCAGGCGGTCTCTATTCTGGCCGCAGCAGCCACTTATCAGGCTCGGGGCAGTGCTCAGACTCCCGCTACTCACACACCAGAGCAGGGAGTACTGGGATTCCAGAAACCGGAGGTACCACCAGACCAGCCGGTTGTAGCTACTCAGGACTATGTGGTTCCAGCTATGCCTGAGGATGAGCAGTGTAGATTGGAGAGGTTTGGAAGACTCCAGCCTCCATCTTTTAGTGGTGCAGATGGAGAGGATGCACAGGGTTTCTTGGACATGTGTTAGAGGATACTCCGTACCGCAGGTATTCTAGAGACCAGTGGGGTCTCGTTCACTACCTTTCAGTTTTTTAGGGCTGCATTCAGTTGGTGGGAGGCTTACGAGAGGCGTAGGTCGGTCGGTGCAGCATCCCTTACTTGGAAGCAGTTCTCCGTTATCTTTTTGGAGAATTTCGTGCCTCAGTCCCGCAGAAAGGAGTTGTGCAGATAGTTTGAACAGGTTCGTTAGTGTGATATGTCTGTGATACAGTATGAGATACGATTCCTGGAGTTAGCCCGTCATGCTATCAGGTTGGTTCCCACAGAGAGGGAGAGGATCAAGAGGTTTATAGATGGCCTCACTTATCAGTTGTGATTGCTTATTACCATAGAAAGAGTGTTTGGTACTACTTTTGATGAGGTTGTCGACATTTCTCGACAGATTGAGATGTTTCGCGGTCAGGAGAGGGTTGAGAGGGAGGCCAAGAGGCCTCGTGGACAGAGTGCATTTAGTGGTAATCCTTCTAGAGGTCAGTTCCAGAATGGCAGAGGTCGTCCATTCAGGCATGCTCAGAAAGCTCACCCAGTTCACTGTGGTACATCATCTGGCCATGGATCTCACAGTTATCTGCAAGGTCATTCATTCTTTTGGTGCCCTTCCAGTGCAGAGTTCTTCTCGTGCTTTAACGGGTCAGGGTTCGTCTATGCCGGGTCCTTCTGCTAGTTATCTCGGTGCTCGGGGCTCCCTTCAGTCCCTAGCACCAGCACCGGGGTGTTTCTATAAGTGTGGGGAGTTTGGTCACATGAGGAGAGAGTGTCCCCGTCTAGTGGGAGGTTTCGCTCTACAGAGGAGTCAGTCTAGGTCATCAGCATCAGTTCCTTCACCACTCGTTCAGTCAGCTAGGGGTCAAGCCCATTCAGCTAGGGGTCGCCCGAGAGGGGGAGGCAGATCAGGAGGTGACCAGGCCCGTTTCTATGCCCTCCCTGCCAGACCAGATGTCATTGCTTCAGATGCTGTGATTACAGGTATTGTTTCAGTTTGCCACTTAGATGCCTCGGTATTATTTGACCCTGGTTCCACGTATTCATATGTTTCCTCATACTTTGCTCATTTTCTGGATATGCCCCGTGAGTCTTTAATTTTATCTGTTCATGTATCTAGTCCTATGGGTGATACTATTGTGGTGGACCGTGTATATCGATCATGTGTGGTGACTATTGGGGGTCTAGAGACCCAAGTGAACCTTTTGCTGCTCAGTATGGTTGACTTTGATATTATATTGGGTATGGATTGGTTATCTCCATACCATGTTGTTCTAGATTGTCACGCTAAGACCGTGATGTTAACTATGCCGGGATTTCCGAGGGTTGAGTGGAGCGGTTCTGTAGATTATGTACCAAGTAGGGTGATTTTATATCTGAAGGCTCAGCGAATGGCTGAGAAAGGTTGCCTGTCTTATTTGTCTTTTGTGAGGGATGTTAGTGCAGAGACTCCTACCATTGATTCTGTTCTGGTGGTACGTGATTTTCCAGATGTGTTTCCTGCAGACCTGTCGGGCAGCCGCCTAACAAGGATATTAACTTTGGTATTGATTTGGTGTCGGGCACTCAGCCCATTTCTATTACACCATATCGTATGGAACCGGCGGAGCTGAAGGAGTTGAAAGAACAGCTTCAGGAACTCCTTAATAAGGGGCTTATTCGGCCTAGTGTGTCACCTTGGGGTGCACCGACTCTATTTATAAAGAAGAAGGATGGTTCCATGAGGATGTGCATTGATTACAGGTAGTTGAACAAGGTCACAGTCAAGAAAATGTATCCTTTGCCTCGTATTGATGATTTATTTGACTAGCTTCAGGGAGCGAGGGTGTTCAACAAGATCGATTTGATGTCTGGGTATCACCAGCTGAAGATTTGGGATTCGGATATTCTTAAGACAACTTTCAGGACCCGATATGGCCATTATGAGTTCTTAGTGATGTCTTTTAGGCTGATCAATGCCCCAGCAACGTTTATGCATTTGATAAACAGTGTATTCCAGCCCTATTTGGACTTATTCGTTATTGTATTCATTGATGACATCCTAGTGTACTCTCGTAGGCAGGAGGAGCATGCTCAGCATCTGAGGATTGTATTACAGAGATTGAGGGAGAATAAGCTTTATGCAAAGTTCTCCAAGTATGAGTTATGGCTTGGTTCAGTAGCCTTCTTGGGGCACGTGGTGTCCAATGAGGGTATTCAGGTGGATCCGAAGAAGATAGAGGCGGTGCAGATTTGGCCTAGACCGTCCTCAGTCAAGGAGATTAGGAGTTTCCTTGGTTTGGTGGGCTATTACCGTCGCTTTGTGGAGGGATTTTCATCTATTGCATCGCCCTTGACCAGATTGACCCAAAAGGGTGCTCCATTCAGGTGGTCGGATGAGTGTGAGGAGAGCTTTCAAAAGCTCAAGACTGCCTTGATGACAGCTCCAGTGTTAGTTCTACCATTAACTTCAGGTTCTTACATCGTGTATTGTGATGCCTCGGGGATAGGCATTGGATGTGTTCTGATGCAAGAGGGTAGGGTGATTGCCTATGCCTTGTGCCAGTTAAAGACCATGAGAAGAACTATCATGTCCATGATCTCGAGTTAATAGCCATTGTTCACGCCTTGAAGATTTTGTATCATTATTTGTATGGGGTTCATTGTGAGATCTATACTAATCACCGGAGTTTGTAGCATCTGTTAAAGCATAAGGATCTTAATTTACGCCAGCAGAGATGGTTGGAGCTTCTCAAGGACTATGATATCACTATTTTGTACCATCTGGGGAAGGACAATGTGGTGGCCGATGCCTTGAGTCATTGGGCGGAGAGTTTGGGGAGTTTAGCGTATCTCCCAGCAGCAGAGAGACCCTTGGCCTTGGATGTTCAGGTGCTAGCGGGCCAGCTTGTTAGATTGGATATATCGAAGCCAAGTCGGGTATTGGCTTGTGTGGTCTCCAGGTCTTCTCTTTATGACCGTATCAGGGAGCGTCAGTGTGATGACCCCCACTTGCTCGTTCTTCAGGACATGGTTCGGAGAGGTGGTGCTAGGGATGTGACTATTGGTGATAACGGCATGTTGAGGATGTAGGGCTGGATATGTGAGCCTAATGTCGATGGGCTTCGGGAGTTGATTCTTGAGGAGGCCCACAACTCGCGTTATTCCATCCATCCGGGTGCCGTGAAGATGTAGCAGGATTTGAGGCAGCAGTATTGGTGGAGGCAGATGAAGAAGGATATAGTTGGGTTTGTGGCTTGGTGTATGAACTATCAGGAGGTTAAGTACGAACATCAGAGATCGGGTGGCTTGCTTCAGAGGTTAGGGATCCCAGAGTGGAAGTGGGAGCGAATCACTATGGACTTTGTAGTTGGGCTCCCACGGACTTCGAGGAAGATCAATGCTATTTGGGTGATTGTGGATCGGCTGACCAAGTCTGTGCACTTCATTCCAGTTGGTACTACTTACTCTTCAGAGCGGTTGGCAGAGATTTACATCCGAGAGATTGTTCGCCTGCATGGTGTCTCGGTTTCCATCATTTCAGATAGGGGCACTCAGTTTACATCGCCGTTTTGGAGGGCCGCACAGTGAGAGTTGGGTACTCAGGTTGGGTTGAGCACAGCTTTTCACCCTCAGACGGACGGTCAATCCGAGTGCACTATTCAGATATTGGAGGATATGTTGTGCGCTTGTGTCATTGACTTTGGGGGTTGATGGGACCAATTTCTGCCGCTCGCGGAGTTTGCATATAACAACAGTTATCAGTCTAGTATTCAGATGACTCCGGACGAGGCTTTATATGGGAGGAGGTGTACATCTCCGGTAGGAAGGTTTGAGTCAGGTGAGTCTAGGCTCTTGGGTACAGACTTGGTCCAAGACGCATTAGATAAGGTGATATTGATTCAGGAGCGGTTTCACACGGCGCAGTCTAGCCAGAAGAGTTATGCGGACAGGAAGGTCCGTGATGTGTCTTTTATGGTTCGGGAGAAGGTTTTGCTGAAGATATCACCCATGAAGGGTGTTATGAGGTTTGGGAATAGGGGCAAGTTGAGCCTTCGGTTCATTGGGCCTTTTGAGGTGCTTCAGAGGATAGGGAAGGTGGCTTATAAGCTTGCCTTGCCACCCAGCTTGTCGAGTGCGCATCCAGTATTTCATGTTTCCATGCTTCGGAAGTATATTGGAGATCCGTCCCATGTTTTGGACTTTTGTACGGTTCAGTTGGAGGGTGCTATGACTTAGGATGTGGAGCTGGTGGCCATTTTGGATCGGCAGGTTCGAAAGTTGAGGTCAAAGGACATAGTTTCATTGAAGGTGCAGTGGAGAGGTAAGCCTGTGGAGGAGGCCACCTGGGAGACCAAGCGGGAGATGCGGAGCAGATATCCATACCTATTTGAGACTCCAGGTATATTTTTAGACCCCGTTCGAGGACAAACGTTTGTTTAAGAGGGGGAGGATGTAACGGCCCGACCGGTCGTTTCGAGAGTTATAGCCTTGTTTCCCCCATTTCTGCTTCTTTTTATGTAATTCAGCTATATTGTATTATACCGGGTTAGTTGGTTCAGATCCGGAGTGGTTTGAGTGAATAGAGATACTTGGTCTCTTTGGGATAAGCTTAAGTTGAAAAAGTCAACTAGATGTTGACTTATGTGTAAACGGTCTTGGATTCGCATTTTGATGATTATGTTAGCTCCGTTAGGTGATTTTGAACTTAGGTTCACGTCCGGAATGTAATTTGGAGGCCCATAGTAGAATAACGCTTGAATTGGCGAAAGATGGAAATTTGGCGATTTTGGTCGGCAGTAGAAAATTTGGTATCGGGGTCGGAATGGAATTCCGGAAGTTAGAGTAGGTTCATAGTGTCATTTGTGACGTGTTTACAAAATTTGAAGTCATTCGTATGTGGTTTGGTAGGTTTCGGCGACGTTTGCGAAATTTGGAAGTTTAGAAGTGCTTAGGCTTGAATCGAGGGTAATTTGGTGTTTTGATGTTATTTTGAGTGTTTTGAAGGTTCGACTAAGTTCGTATGTTGATATATGACTTGTTGGTATGGTTGGTTGCGGTCCCGAGGGCCTCGAGTATGTTTTGGGTGGTTAACCGATCAATTATTGGTGTTGGGAGATAGCTGGTTTGCTGGTTTCTGAAGCTGCTGGCGTTTTCAGCACCTGCGGAAGGGGAGCCACAGGTGCGAGGTCGCAAGCGTGCATGGAGTTCGCAGGTGCGGACAATGGTGAGGTAGGCTGGGTCCACAGGTGCGTAGGAGAGGTCGCATCTGCGAGTCCGCAGATGTAGATAGGTGCCCGCAGAAGCAGAAATGAGGAGGTCGGGCAGTGGCCGCAGGTGCGAGGTCTTTTCCGCACCTGCGTGGTCGCAGATACGGATATGGAGCGCAGGTGCAAAGTTGGGGGTTTTAATGATTTTCTGTAGGTGTGGAGGTTCTTGCGCAGACGCGACTCCGTAGATGCACATATTTAGCCGCAGGTGCAAAAGACCTGGGCAGAAACTATAAATAGAACGCTTCGCGAATTTTGGTTCATTTCTACCATTTTCAAGTCGGTGTTTGGAGCTTTTAGAGTGATTTTGAAGTGATATTCAAGGGTTTTCAGTGAGATAAGTTGCTTGGGCTCTGATACTCTTATATATGGTGTTTTCCCATTGTATTATCATCTAATTAGTGGAATTTAGGGGTGAAAATAGGGGGGTTAGCTTGGGATTTTGGAGAGTTTAATTTAAGGATTTGAGGGACCAAATGATGTCCGATTTTGATAAATTTCATATGTATAGACTCGTGAGTGAATGGGATTTCTAGTTTTGTGACTTTTGTCAGATTTCGAGACGTGGGCCCAGGGGCCGGGTTTGAGCCAATTTCGGGTTTTGAGTCTAATTTGGTAGTTTTTCTTGTGGAATTCATTCCATTAGCATATATTGATGGTATTGTACTGGTTGTGAATAGATTCGGAGCATTTGGAGGCCGAATCGAGGGGCAAGAGCATAGCGGAATAGAGATTTGCTCTGTTTGAGGTAAGTAACAGTCTTAAATCTGGTTTTGAGGGTATGAAACCCCGAGAAATTCATATGATGTTGATATTTAGAGGTGACGCACATGCTAGGTGATGGGCGTGTGAGCATGCACCGTGTGGGATTGAGACTTGGTCTATCCCAGTAGACTGTAAAGTCAAATTGCCCTTGGTTATTACATGTTCATTCTTATTTTCGAGTTATTGACTGTCGTACATGTTAGAAACCATGCTTAGGTTATATGAAAATACTGTTGGGACCCGCAGTGGTCGTGAACTTGTTGTATTGACTGCTAAATTGTTGTCTGGTACTCTGTCACTGTTTTCTTGTGCATTTTATCTCAGCTCTCTCTCAATATTTGATTAGTACTTGTTATGTTCTTTGTTTGGGCTGTTGTTGTGATAATTGTGAGGCTGGAGAGGCTACTGACTGATATAGGGCCTAAGTGTCGGGTTGAGAGCTGTGTGAGATATGTGGGATCGGACTACGCGCAACAGTAATGTTGGATCGGGTTGCACGCCGCAACAAGTCTTCGGGCCATGTTATCGGATCGGGCTGCACGCCGCAACAGTACTTGGATAGGGCTGCATGCCGCAATAATATATGGATCGGGATGCACGCTGTAGCAGTATTAGGTCGGGCTGCACGCCGTAACAATATATAGTGCTTGGGCTGTAAAAGCCCCTCTGGAGTCTGTACACCCCCAGTGAGCGCAGGTGCCTTTGATTGGGAGTATTGAGGTTGAGAGCCGAGTGATTGAGCTGTTGAGATAGATGAGTGACAGTAGCCTTGTGAGGCTATACTTGCTCTTAATTGTTGTTGCACTTCGTTGCTAATTGTTGTTATTTCGAAATTTTCTGGAGGTCTTATATTGTTGTACCTGAGCTCAAAATGTTTGATTTAAAAACCGGATTGAAAGCATGCCTATTTGCTTGCTGAAATTACTGAAATGAACTCCATTTATGTAGCTCGTCACTGCTTCTCAATTCCTTATTTAATTTTATTACTTACTAAGTTGAAAGTACTCATGTTACTCCCTGCACCCTGTGTGCAGATTCAGGTGAGACCATTCGCAGAGATCGTTGAGTCCGTGCACTTTTGGTTGTCGGAGATATACGTGGTAGCTGCCGGCGTCCGCAGCCCTTGATTCTCCTCTATTATTATCATTTCTTTTTATTTGGTATTGTTGGAACATTGTAAACTCTTATTCTAGTCTGGTTTAGATGCTCATGACTTAGTGACACCCCGATGTCGGGCTATTTTTCTGCACTTATGTTTTATTTGGGTTTTACCCTCGTATTTATGAGAAACTCCGGTTATTTTAAATGTCTTAATTCTTTTTTGTTAAATTTAGTAAGTGTTTTGAAAAAGTCGGCTTGCCTAGTACCACGATAGGCACCATCATGACGGGTTAGGTTTTTGGTCGTGACATAAAGATAATGCCTCCAAATCTTCAGCGCATGAACAATGGCTGCCAACTCTAAGTCATGGACATGGTAACTCTTCTCGTGAACCTTCAACTGCCGCGAAGCATATGCAATAACCTTGCCACCCTGCATCAATACCGCACCTAGACCAATACGAGATGCGTCACAATATACTGCATAGGATCTTGAACCTGAGGGTAACACCAATACTGGTGCCGTAGTCAAAGTAGTCTTGAACTTCTGAAAGCTCGCCTCACACTCGTCCGACCATCTAAACGGGGTACCCTTCTGGGTTAACCTGGTCAACGGGGCTGCTATAGGTGAGAACCCGTCCACAAACCGACAGTAATAACCTCCAATCCCAAGAAACTACGGATCTCTGCAACTGATGTGGGTCTGGGCCACTTCTGAACTTCCTCAATCTTCTTAGGATCCACCTGAATACCCCTTGCTGATACAACGTGACCCAAGAAAGCAACTGAACTCAACCAAAATGCACATTTTGAGAACTTAGCATATAATTGGTTGTCTCTCAGAGTTTGAAGAACGATCTGAAGATGTTGTGCATGATCCTCTCGGCTGTGGGAGTATATCAAGATATCATCAATAAACACAATCAAAAAGGAATCCAAGTAGGGCTTGAACACCCGGTTCATCAAATCCATGAATGCTGCTGGGGCATTTGTCAGCCCAAATGATATCACCAGAAACTCATAATGCCCATATCGAGTCCGAAAAGCTGTCTTAGGGACATCGGATGCCCTAATCCTCAACTAATGGTATCCAGATCTCAAGTCAATCTTTGAAAACACCTTGGCACCCTGAAGCTGATCAAACAAATCATCAATCCTTAGCAATGGATACTTGTTCTTCATGGTGACTTTGTTCAACTGTCGATAACCTATACAAATCCTCATACATCCATCATTTTTCTTCACAAACAACACAGGTGCACCCCAGGGCGAGACACTAGGTCTAATGAATCCCTTATCAAGAAAATCTTGCAACTGTTCCTTCCATTCTTTCAACTCTGGCGGGGCAATGCGGTATGGCGGGATGGAAATGGGCTGAGTGCCCGGAGCCAAATCAATGCAGAAATCAATATCCATGTCGGGTGGCACCCCCGGCAGGTCTGCAGGAAACACCTTTGGAAACTCACGAACAACCGGCGCTGAATCCATGGAAGGAACCTCCGCACTAGAATCTCCGACATAAGCCAAATAAGCTAGACACCCCTTCTCGACCATGTGCCGAGCCTTCACATAAGAGATAACCCCGCTGGTAGAATGGCCAGGAGTCCCTCTCCACTCTAATCGAGGCAACCACGACAAGGCTAAGGTCACCATCTTGGTGTGACAATCTAATATAGCATGATAAGGTGACAGCTAATCCATACCCAGAATGACATCAAAATCAACCATATGGAGAAGTAGAAGATCTACACGAGTCTCAAGGCTCCCAATGGTGACCACACACGAACAATAAACATGATCTAAAATAATAGCATCTCCCACTGGTGTGGACACATACACAGGAGCACTCAAATAATCACCAGGCACGACCAAATAGGAAGCAAAATAGGATGACACGCAGGAGTAAGTAGATCCCGAATCAAATAGAATTAAAGCATCCCTAATGCAAACTGAAATAGTACCTGTAATAACGGTGTCAGATGACTCAGCCTCAGGCCTGGCTGGAAAAGCATAACATCGGGGCTGGGCCCCACCACCCTAAACTACGTCCCTAGGATGGCCTCTAGCTGGCTGGCCTCCACCTCTAACGGCCTGACCTTCACCTCTAACAGTTTGGCATCTACCTCTGGATGCCTGACCCCTGCCTCTGGCTGGCTGAGCAGGCGGTGCAGCAGCTGGTGCTGGAACTATGGTACGAGAACCCTGATGTTGTGAGCTGCCCGATGTCCGAGGTTACAATCTAGCAATGTGCCTCGGATCACCACAAGTATAACATGACCTTGGCTGCTGTGATTGATGACCCTGAAACTGACCATGTCGACCTGAGTAACCACCCTGATAACTCTAGAGTGGAGATGCACTGATAAGAGCTGGTGGTGCATTGTAGGCTAGCTGGTCGGAATAAGGCATATGAGGACCACGACCACCTGAGACACCGTGGGATGCCTGGAGTGCTGAATGAAACAGCCTGGGAGGATGGACTCTAACCAAAGTACCCCTGCCTCTAGATGAGACACCGGTGAACTCACCGGAATAACGAGGCCTCTTGTCAGACTCCAGAACACTCCCCTAAGCTAAACCCATCGCGACTGTCCTAGCAACATTGGCAACCGCCTGAAAAGAAATCTCACTCCCAGTCTCCTTAGCCATATGCAATCTGATTGGTTGAGCAAGTCCATCAATAAACCTCCTCACCCTCTCCCTCTCGGTAGGAAGTAGAATAAGAGCATGACGGGCCAAATCCACAAAACGGGTCACATACTGAGTAACAGTCATACTGCCCTGCTGGAGACGCTCGAACTGACGGCGATGCTCCTCTCTCAATGTGATAGGGAGAAACTTCTCTAGAAAGAGCTGAGAAAACTAGTCCCAAGTAAGAGCAGGCGACCCAGCTGGTCGGGTCAACAGATAATCTCTCCACCATTTCTTGGCGGAACCATTCATCTGAAATGTAGCAAATTCGACCCTGTTGGTCTCCACTATACCCATGTTCCGTAGAACCTCATGACAGCTGTCGAGATACTCCTAGGTATCCTCTGAAGGAGCACCACTGAAGTGAACTAGAAAGAGCTTGGTGAAATTGTCCAATATCTATAAAGCCTCAGAAGACATAGTTGATCCATCTTCGGCCTGTGCCGCAACAACCGGCTGGACTACTCTGACTGGCTGAGTTGCTGGAGCCTAAAACTGGGGAGCTATCTGCTCCAGAGTGGGAGTAGTGGGAGTCTGGGCTCCTCCTCCAGCTTGAGAGACGGCTGGTGCCATGGGAAATGCGCCAGTCTGGGCCACACTCTCCATAAGGCCCACCAAACGGATAAAAGCGTAGCGACCGACATCTGTCAGAATTTTAAATATATAATAATTTTATAACAAATAAATAAATTTAAATTCAAAAACGTCGACCGAGTTCGGTCGGAAATTTCAAGAATCTGGAGATTTCATTTGAAATTTCCGTTCGAATTCGGTCGGAAATTTTGAATTTCTGGGAAAAAATTAAGATTTTTGACCGATTTCGGTCGGTTTTCTAGGTAAAAACCAGGAAAAATCTGCTTGCTTTTAAGCTACACCACCTGCCAATTACAACAAATATCCATCCTATAATGGCAGTATTACATTGCTCTGTTGTCAGCTTTGCAATCTTCTTTTCCATAGACGAGATAGTCGACCTATCAATTACCTCGCCTTAGGCGGAAGTCCCTATACCTTGCAATCCAGCCCTGTAACGCCGAAATGATCTCTCTGGAAGGCTGTATGCTATCCCCTTATTAGGACCACCAACAACATCCAATCATATCCTCTGCGCTTCTTTGTCTTAAAGGTATGGTCGCTCGCCTTTCTCATTCGGTGGCAAGCTCTGAGTGTACTCCTCCACATTAATCTTGTAGTGACTCTTTATTTAGAAGATAGAAAATTATTAAATATATAATATTATAAACATTAATTTCAAGTTATAGTAGTTATGAAACTTACATATGCAGTCTCTGCCCGGTCCTCGACCCATCTAGTTGGATCTGTCGGTGCCTTCTTCTTCCGGATGTGAGTCTCCATGAAGAACTCATCATGAGTAATCTTCCTCCCATATTTGTTTCCTACAAATATAATAAAACGTGTTAACTAAATTAAAATATATAAATATAGTTTGATAAAAATAGATGTAAATATTTTAAGAAATTATCAGTAGTCTCCTCGAAGTCCCCATGCTCCTTGCACCCACACAGTGCAAGGAGCCGCCCATCTCAGATGCTCGGGCCTTCTTTCCATGTTCACTCTGCTTCTCGAATTTCTTGGTGGTCTACTGCCTCAACAGATCCTCCCATAAATACGGTAGAACCTATGAAGGCTTCTTGCTCTTCTTTCGAGCAGAGCAGGAGGAATCAGATATTCTCTTACGGCATTTGAACACAAAATTTGCACAAATTTTACTGTTATACCGGTCCTCCCAGGCACACTTAGTCTGCAAATAAAGTATGTAATGTTAGATGAAAATATTGTTAATATAATGCTTAAATAGATAAGAATTGTATTAAAACCTTAAATTGGTTAAAAGTTTATTGCACGAGCTCCGGTGGAAAGTCACTCCAAGTCGCATAGGGTGCATCATACAACCGGCCAAGAGCTTCAGTGATTATCTTTGTAGTCCGATGATTAGGTATGAACCTGCAACATAGCAATTACATTAAATAAACAAGAGTAGTTATTATAATTCAGCAAAAATAAAGATGTAATAAATAAATCTTACCCATTGCCCTCAGGCCTGATGATCATCCTATGATAATGATCATACCGCACTTCCTCTGGATCATCATCCTCCGATGAATCTGAAGTGTGCGCAGAAGGGGAGGCATCTGGCTCAGCGCTACTATCCCGAAGGCGAAGTCTAGAAATGCTAGGAAATGAACTCCGTGGAGAAGGAGACGGGGTCGCTGATGAAGATGGTTGCGATCCACACCCCTGCAGCGATCTAGACCCCTACTGCGATCCAGACCACTGCTGCGATCCGGCTGGCTGAAATCTAGATGGATGCGATCCAGCTGGTGACGAAGCAAATGGAGCAGATGATGGGTGTACCACATGGCCATGTGACTGCTGACTCGATGGACCCGTGTAACTACATGCAGGATCATATGGAGGAAGCGGGGTATAGCCTTGTGGCGGAGAATGGTAAGAATATTGCTGGGAGGGAGAATGGTAGGTAGTCTGATGAGTATATGGATGTGGTGGAATAGATGTGTGCCTAGAAGATTGCTGCCAGCCATCAGCAGCAGAGGGATGTAAGTGTGGAGTGGAAGGAAGCAACGGTGTAGCACCATCATTATGATCAATAGGCCTCTTATCCTTCCTAGACCTACCTCGACCCCTACCGGTCATCTGTATAAATTAAAGTGACATTGCATGCTTAATAAATTTCTTAACCCCTTCTATAAATTCCTCGCTCAAAAACCGACAATTAGGATAATTCTTATTATACATCCAACTACGATATTCCATCTACATAAAGAACAAATAAATTACATTTATATTAATCATAACACGTATTGTCAGCTTTAGGCATAGACCCATACGAATTTATCTTTTTGAGCTCGAGTGGCGTAACCTAAAAGGACAAATCTGCGTGGGCCTAGACCTAAAACGGACAATATGTATTATGGGCATTATAAAAAAAACATAATGCATATCGATATTGCCGTCCTCCACATCAAGGAGTAGTCGTTTTAATGCGGGGACAAATATATAATAATAAACGAACACATCTGCATGCACATGCACATGGGAAACCAAAGAGTAAATTTTGGGTATTTTCTTAGTTTAGTCACACCTAATATTAAATAAAGTGAATTTTTTAGATATTTTATTAGGTTAGGTAGTGATCAAATTTTCAAGAACTTTTGACAATATAAGCACTTGAGACAAAAGGGTTTGTTAAATGGCAGGTGAAATTGGATTACAATGAGGATAATCGCACTTTAATTTGACTTTTATGTTTAATATAGTGCATTTTATATAAGTGTTAGATCAGTTACCTTTACCATCTCAATCAAACAAGAAAAAGTGTTAGGGAAAAAAGTATTCTATAGCGACTCTCAAAATAATAACCGAAAATATATATATATATATTGTATGTTATATACAAAAATTATACAAATTTTATATACTTTTTCGACTATCGAATATAAATAGTTTCTGGCGCGGGTTAAAAATGGAAAAAAACGTAAAAAGAATTACAAGGTTAAATGAAGTTAGATTAAAAGCATAAGTTAAAATTTAAGTTACACCATATCTTCTCTTTGTCTTGGCACATATGGCATACTCTTTTATTTGACTATTGATTTCTAGAGACGTCAAAGAGGGCATTAAAAACAATAGGAAACCAATGATAGAATATGGTATTTATTTATATTGCCAAGACAAATTGTAATTATGTTGAACTTAAATATTATTGTGAGCAATATGAATATAAATTAACACCTTGTGTTTCTCTCTATAAATTACAAGTATTTGTAATTTCTCCAATAATCTTAGCTAGCTCCATATAAACACGTAGTTTTCCAATCCATATAATAATACACGTAGTTTGTTTTTGAAAATGACTTACGTTGTTGAGATTCAGTGTTTTTCTTTTTCATTAATTAATAGAAAACTCTTTTAACAACTTATTGAATTTGAGACGAAGAAGTCTAATCTAAAAGTAGAGAGAAAGAGACAACTGATATACTAAAGACAAGTTCAGTCACATTAGCTAAATAATCTATAGTTAACAATAGATTTGAAGAAATATTAGTTTGAAATCTGATTGTTAGCTAAAGGTTTTGATGATTTAAAATGGAGTATTAGTAATAAATAATATCACTTTCAAAGTACGCAAAATACTTCCTAAATGCTTACAAAATCCCAAAATCCCTAAAATCCCAAATTGTAAACCCTAGTTTATATAATTGAAAGAATTTATATAACTAAAATTAACAATTGTGGATAACTAACCTTTAAAAAGAGGAGAGGGGTATGATTTTGGGAGTGGCGTAGCAGTGACAGTGGCGGAGGAGCAGTAGTGGTGCGACAGTGGTGGCGGAGGCGCAATGGCGACGGAGAAACAATGGTGGCGCGGGAGAGATTAAGTGGGGGGTTTGATTTTGGGTGAGAAGGGAGTGGTGGGGTGATTTGGGTGGGATTTGGGAAAGATTTTCAGATGTGAAAGAAAGAGAGAGAAAGAGTAAAGAGAAAAATGGGGAAAAAACCCATCTGGGTCTGTCCTTAATTAGAAATTTCCGGCCGAAGTCGGTCGGTAACCGTTTGACTACACATTACCGACCGAAATCGGTCGGTAATTGATTTTTAAATTATTTTTATAATTAATTTAATTACAATACCGAATCGAAGTCAGTCGGTTTTTGTCAAATTATAATATTTAATATTTAATATTTAACTTTTATATATATATATATATATATATAAGCTTACTATAAGCTATATTCGATTAAATCTTACTATAACACATTTAAACATAAAGTGCTATATATATATATATATATATATATATGTATATTATATTAATATTTAAGTTTTAGCAACAACAACATATGAATATAGCATATATTAATATAGCATATGTTAATATAGCATTAATATGTATACATATGTTGTTGTTGCTACAACTTAAGTATTAATATAGTATTATATCTTATAGAACTATATATAAGATATATATATATATATATATATATATATATATATATATATATATATATATAT
>AWOL01S0017051.1:145717-170955 GCA_000715115.1 Nicotiana otophora
TATATATATATATATATATATATCAAATATAGCTTATATACTATACACTTAGTATATATACTATACTATACTACCCGCACACCGATGTATAGTGTGTGTATATATATATATATATATATATATATATATATATGGACACTATATCCTACCTTTGTATGTATATATACTATCACGACCCGAAATTCCCACCTTCGGAACCGTGATGGTACCTAACATTCCACTTGCTAGACAAGCCAACGTTAGAATATAATTAGCTATTTTAACAAAATTTTAAATTAATTAATACCAAGGAAACAAATGCGAAAATAATGTCTGAAATTATCCATAATAATCGGGATATCAAAATACCATCCCAGAACTGGAGTCACAAGTGCACGAGCTTCTAGAATGATATAAATTAGGGTCTGAATAAAATAAACCTGTCCGAAAGCAAACACACAGCTAAAATAAAGTAGACGGGGACTTCAGAACTGCGGACGCTGTGCAGTTATACCTCAAGTCTCTTCTGTGTAGCTGAAATCCGAGCAAGTCTATGGTACGCAGGTGGGACCAACTCTGAAATCTGCACAAGAAGTGCAGAGTGTAGTATCAGTACAACCGACCCCAAATACTGGTAAGTGCCGAGCCTAACCTCGACGAAGTAGTGACGAGGCTAAGGCATGTCACTTACATTAATCTGTACGCAATAGTAATAATAACAACAATATTAGAAATAAACAGGTATCTCTTTTCATCAACTGAAGCCAACTCGGCAGTCATAATCAATTATTATTTCAATCAGTTTCCGTTGCGACGTGCAACCTGATCCCACAATATATTCACATTCAACTTTGTTGCGGCATGCAACCCGATCCTCCAATATATTCATTTCAATTAATTCTGTTGCGGCGTGCAACCCGTTCCTCCAATATATTCATTTCAATCAATTCTATTGCGGCGTGCAACCCGCCCCAATAATATAATTCCTCAATAAATTTTCGTTGCGGCATGTAACCCGCTCCAACAATATAAACTTTAAATAAATCTGTTGCGGCGTGCAACCAGATCCCCCAATATAAACTTTAAACAACTCTGTTGCGGCATGCAACCCGATCCTCCAATATATTTATTTTCATTTCCGTTGCGGCGTGCAACCCGATCCCTCCATATATTCTAACAACTCTTAAATGTAATAAAAATACTCCAATAAATACTACGTTCAATGAGAAACTATTAAGCATCAAGGCATACAATAATTATAATTTATTTATGAAACAAACAATGACAAGTAGCAATTAATTATGGAAATCGGGAAGAAAATAGCCAGTATAATATTTAATATGCTAAATGTTAAGTAGCAATTAAGACACATAAATCAAATAAGCATGTGACAATTATTAAAGGAATTCAAGAATTAGTATTTGACAAGGAATAGGAGAGAAACAATTATTATAACAATTAATTCGTGTCTTAAAATAATTTAAGATGTTTAAATAATTAAGTAAATAATTAAATTGACAAAGTATAGGTACTCGTCACCTTGTCTATACATCGTTGCACATGAAATTCATATAGCAACTAATTCAGGGGTTCTATTCCCTCAAGTCAAGGTTAACCACGACACTTACCTCGCTTCGCAACCAAGTTCAAGAATCCAATAAACCTTTGCCTCGCGAATTCGTGTCCGAAATCCTGAAATCTAGTCATAAACAATTCAATATACTCAATACAAATCGTAGAAATTAATTCCATATGAATTTACTAATTTTCCAGATTAAAATCCGAAATTCATCTCAAAAATCATTAGTGGGGCCCACATCTCGAATATATGAAAAATTGACGAAATCCGAACACTCGTTCCGAGACGAATCCAACCATACAAAAATTACCAAATTCCGATGTCAAATGGACCTTCAAATCTTAAATTTTCGTTTTTGGAAGTTTAATAAAAATTCCAATTTCTTCCATCTAAATCTGAAATAAAAGATGAATATAGACATGAATTTATGAAATATAATCACTTTTGGTTATAGAATACATACTCAATTCAAAGTCGTGAAAAACCCCTTTGGAATCGTCAAAATCCGAGACTCAAAACTCAAAAATATGTAAAAACAGCTAAAACCCGATTTTATGTATTCTGCCCAGCTTTTTCGCATCTGCGGACCAATTTCCGCATCTACGGACTCGCTTCTGCGAAGAGGAGTCTGCTTCTGGGCAAGGATGCCCCTTCCCCCGTTCCCGCTTCTGCGATGCGTGGGCGCTTCTGTGATGCATGGGCCACTTCTGCGGTCGCGCTTCTGCGACAGCCCATCCTGTCACGACCCGAAATTTCCCACCAACGGGATCGTGATGGAGCCTAACATTTCACTTGCTAAGCAAGCCAACGTTAGAGAATCATTTACCATTTTTTTATTTCCATTCAGTAATTAATATTAATTAACTACAACGAAATATAACGAGTGCGGAATATCATAAATCTGTATTAACTACCACCACCCGGATCTAGAGTCGCAATTCACGAGCATTCTAGAATTTACAACAAGTAATAGTCTGAAAGAAATACAACTGTCTGGACGGAAGTAAACAGTAAGACATAAAGGATAGACGGGGACTTCAAGGTCTGTGAACGCCGACAGATCTACCTTGAGTCTTTGGACAGCGGACCAGTAGCAAATCTCAATCAACCTGAGCCGGTATCAAAACCTGCATAGAAAGTGCAGAGTGAAGCATTAGTACAACCGACCCCATGTACTGTTAAGTGTCGAACCGAACCTCGGTGAAGTAGTGACGAGGCTAAGACAAGACACCCACATATAACCTGAACAGTATAATCATGCTAGAGGCAACAACCATAAGTAAAACAATAATGCAAAAATAATGGGAGGGGAACATACAGTGGGGGAATACAACATAAAGAGTGAGAATAATGAAAGGACATAATTAAATCGGAAATCCTTAAATGAATTGAGCAATCAAGACAGCAAAGAAAACTGCACGGCATCACCCTTCGTGCTTTAACTCTCAACCTCACCAAATAACAAATAAGACTGCACGGCATCACCTTTCGTGCTTTTACTCTCTTCCTCACAATATAAATAAATTATGCACGGCATCACCCTTCGTGCTTTACACTCTTCCTCACAATATAATTAAATTATGCACGGTATCACCCTTCGTACTTTATACTCTTCCTTACAATATAATTAAATTATGCACGGCATCATCCTTCGTGCTTTACACTCTTCCTCACAATATAATTAAATTATGCACGGCATCATCCTTCGTGCTTTACACTCTTCCTCGCAATTCACAGAATCAATAACAACGGATAGAGAGTAGTTTCACAAGAAATAAATATTTCATAAATGATTACTTTCACAATTTAACATCTGAACCTCGAATCAATATTCATAATTTTATCGACCTTGGTGGAACCAGATACAATTCTTCCAACATTTCAACAACAATAACAACAAGCATGGATAGCAAGATTTAAGACTACAAATGTGCAAGAAATAAAATTTCACTCGCATACTATGACTCAACCACAACGTATAGATGTTCGTCACCTCAACTATACGTCGTATTCAACAACAAAACACGTAGCAAATACTAACACAATACCTATTCCCTCAAGCCAAAGTTAGACACAATACTTACCTCGCTCCGAAGGCCACTTAATTCTCAATCACAGTTTTTCCTTTGGAATTCACCTCCAACCCACTCGTATCTATTCAAAAATGACTCAATAGTATCAAATATTGCTAAAAGAATCAATTACATTACATAAATCAAGATTTTCTAAATGTTTCCCCAAAAAGTCAAAAATCGACCCCGGGCCCGCTTAGTCAAAATTTCGAGGTTCGGACTAAAATCCATTCACCCATTCACCCCGAGCCTGAATATATAATTGGTTGTGGAATCCAACCTCAAATCGAGGTCTAAATTCTCAAATTCCCGAAATCCCTAGTTTCTACCCTAACCCTTAATTCTACCATGAAAACTCTAGATAATTGGTTACAAATTCAACAAATGTAATGGGTAATTGAAAGAAAATGATTTAGAATTACTTACCAATACTATGGGGAAGAAAATGACTCTTGAAAATCGCCTCTACCCGTTTGTTTCTTGAAAATGTTAAAGAAATGAGTCAAACCCGTGTTTGGAGTCCGTTTTAAGCCACTAGACAGGCCTTCAACGCGTTCGCGAGAGGCCTGTCGCGATCGAGATGCACAGCGGCCCAAGGCCTTGGCGTTCGCGAATCTTCCTACGTGTTCGCGTAAGGCAACTCCCCCTATCCTTCGTGTTCGGGACCCAGTGGACGCGTTCGCGTAGAAGAACATGACCAACCCTCCCCCAGGGCCCCAAGTGCTTCGCGTTCACGATGGTCAGGTCGCGTTCGCGAAGGTAAATCCCTCATCACTTCGCGTTCGCGAAGAAGAAATCTCAGCCTTACCAGTTTACTCTTCGCGTTTGAGAGAGGACCTTCGCGAACGCGAAGAATGATATGCTAGACACCAGAATCTGCAGAAACCAGATTTTTCCCAAGTCCAAAACATCCTGTGGCCTATCCGAAACTCACCCGAGCCTTCGGGGCATCAAATCAAACATGCACACAAGTCTAAAAACATCATACGAACTTGTTCGCACGATCAAATCGCCAAAATAACACCTAGAACTATGAATTTAGCACCAAATCAAATGAAATTCTCATGAACACTTTAAAATCCATATCTTCTCAACTAGATATCTGAATCACGTCAAATCAACTCCGTTTCTCACCAAATTTCACAGACAAATCTTAAATATCATAATGAAACTGTACCGGGCTCTGGAACCAAAATACGGATCCAATACTAACAATGCCAAACATCGATCAATTCTTAAAAATAATTACTTTTCAGACTTTTAATTTTCATCCAAAATTCATAACTCAAGCTAGGGACCTCCAAATTCGATTCCTGGCATACGCTCAGGTCCCATAATTCGATACGGACCTACTGGTACCGTCAAAACACAGACCCGGGCCTGTTTACCAAAAATGTTGACCAAAGTCAACTAAAATTAACTTTTAAGGCAATAATTCTTATTTTTATTAGTTTTCAACATAAAATCTTTCCGAAAACCTGCCCGGGCTGCACACGCAAATCGAGGACGGTAACAATGAGATTTTTAAAGCTTAAGAGCGCAGATTAGAGTTCTAAATCATGAGATGACCTTTTGGGTCATCACAATCTCCACCTCTAAAACAACCGTTCGTCCTCGAACGGACATAGAAAAGTACCCGGGCTGGTGAAAAGGTGGGGATATCTACTCCGCATATCGGACTCGGACTCCCAAGTAGCTGCCTCAATAGGCTGGCCTATCCACTACACTAGAACTGAAGGGTAACTCTTTGACCTCAACTGACAAACCTGCCGATCTAGAATGGCCACCGGCTCCTCCTCGTAAGTCAAATCCTTGTCCAACTGGACATAGCTGAAATGTAACACGTGGGATGGGTCACCATGATATTTCCGGAGCATAGACTCATGGAATACCGGATGAACTGAGGATAAACCTGGAGGCAGCACAAGTCTATAAGCTACCTCCCTCACTCTCTCGAGGATCTCAAATGTCCCGATATACCTAGGGCTCAACTTGCCCTTCTTCCAAAATATCATAACACCCTTCATGGGCGATACCCGAAGCAATATTATTTCTCCAACCATGAATGCAATATCACGAACTTTACGGTAATCATAACTCTTTTTCCTGGACTGAGCTATACGAAGTCGATCCTGTATAATCTTGACCTTGTCCAAGGCCTCCTGAACTAAATCTGTACCCAATAACTGAGCCTCCCCCGGCTCGAACCACCCAAGTAGTGACCTACACCGTCTACCATATAATGCCTCATAGGGAGCCATCTGAATGCTCGACTGGTAGCGGTTATTGTAGGCAAACTCCGCAAATGGCAAAAACTGATCCCAAGAACCTCCAAAGTCAATAACACAGGCGCGGAGCATATCTTCCAAGATCTAAATAGTACGCTCGAACTGCCCGTCCGTCTGAGGATGAAATGTTGTGCTTAACTCAACCCGCGTACCCAACTCACACTGAACTGCCCTCCAAAAGTGCGAGGTAAGCTGCGTACCTCGATCAGAAATGATAGACACGAGCACACCATGAAGACGGACGATCTCCCGAATATAAATCTCTGCCAACCGCTCCGAGGAATAGGTAACTACCACGAGAATGAAATGCGCTGACTTAGTCAGCATGTCCACAATGACCCAAACTGCATCAAACTTCCTCTGAGTTCGTGGGAGTCCAACAACAAAGTCCATAGTGATACGCTCCCACTTTCACTCAGGAATATCTAACCTCTGGAGTAAACCACCAGGTCTCTGATGCTCACACTTTACCTGCTGACAATTTAGGCACTGAGATACATAGGTAACTATGTCCTTCTTAATTCGCCTCCACCAATAATGATGTCTTAAGTCATGATACATCTTGGCAGCGCCCGAATGAATAGAATATCGAGAACTGTGGGACACCTCAAGGATCAACTTACGAAGTCCATCCACATTAGGCACACAAATACGACCCTGCATCATCAAAACTCTATCATCCCCAATAGTAACCTGCTTGGCAACACCATGCCGCACTGTGTCTCTAAGGACAAGTAAATGAGGATCGTCATCCTGCCGATCTCTGATGCGCTCAAATAAAGAAGGCCGAGCAACTGTACAAGCTAGAACACGGCTGGGCTCAGAAATATCTAACCTCACGAACTGGTTGGCCAAAGCCTGAACATCCAATGCAAGGGGTCTCACACCAACTGGAATATATGCGAGACTACCCATACTGACTGACTTTCTACTCAAAGCATAGGCCACCATATTGGCCTTCCTGGGATGATACTATATAGTGATATCATAGTCTTTCAATAGCTCCATCCACCTCCTCTGCCTCAAATTGAGTTCCTTCTGCTTGAACAAATACTGCAAGCTCTGATGATCAGTGAATACCTCACATGGCACGCCGTAAAGATAGTGCCTCCAAATCTTCAGCACGCGAACAATGGTTGCCAGCTCTTGATCATGAACATGGTAATTCTTCTTGTGAACCTTCAACTGCCATGAAGCATATGCAATAACCTTGCCACCCTGCATCAATACCGCACCCAGACTAATACGAGATGCGTCACAATATACTGTATAAGATCCTGAACCTGTGGGTAACACCAATACCGGTGTCATAATCAAAACAGTCTTGAGCTTTTGAAAGCTCGCTTCACACTCGTCTGACTACCTGAACGGGGCACCTTTCTGGGTAAATCTGGTCAACGGGGCTGCTATGGATGAAAATCCCTCTACAAATCAACGGTAATAGCCTGCCAAACCCAGGAAACTACGGATCTCTGTAGCTGATGTGGGTCTAGGCCAGTCCTGAACTGCCTCAATCTTCTTAGGATCTACCTGAATACCCTCTGCTGATACAACATGACCTAAGAAAGCAACTGAACTCAACCAAAACTCGCATTTTGAAAACTTAGCATATAACTGGCTGTCTTTCAGAGTCTGAAGAATGATCAGAAGGTGCTGCTCATGCTCCTCTCAACTGTGGGAGTAGATCAAGATATCATTAATAAACACAACCATAAAGGAATCCAGGTAGGGTTTGAACACCCGGTTCATCAAATCCATGAATGCTGTTGGGGCATTTGTCAGCCCAAATGATATCACTAAAAACTCATAATGCCCATACCGAGTCCGAAAAGCTGTCTTAGGAACATCGGATGCCCAAACCCTCAATTGATGGTAGCCAGATCTCAAATCAATCTTTGAAAACACCTTGGCACCCTGAAGCTGATCAAATAAATCATCAATCCTCGGCAATGGATATTTGTTCTTGATGGTGGCTTTGTTCAACTGCCGATAATTTATACACATCCTCATTGATCCATCTTTCTTCTTCACAAACAACACAGGTGCACCCTAGGGTGAGACACTAGGTCTAATGAAGCCTTTATCAAGCAAATCTTGCAACTGCTCTTTCAATTCTTTCAACTCTGGCGGGGCCATGCGATATGGCGGAATGGAAATAGGTTGAGTGCCCGGAGCCAAATCAATGCAGAANTTAATATCCCTGTCGGGTGGCATCCCCGGCAGGTCTATAGGAAACACCTCTGGAAACTTACGAATAACCGACACCGAATCTATGGAAGGAACCTCCACACTAGAATCACGGACATAGGCCAAATAAGTAAGACACCCCTTTTCGACCATATGCCGAGCCTTCACAGAAGAGATAACCCTGCTAGCAAAATGGCCAAGATTTCCTCTCCACTCTAATCGAGGTAACCCCTTCAAGGCTAAGGTCATTGTCTTGGAATGACAATCTAATATAGCATGATAAGGTGACAGCTAATCCATACCCAGTATCACATCAAAATGAACCATGTCGAGAAGTAAAAGATCTACACGAGTCTCAAGACTCCCAATGGTGACAAACGAATGATCAACACGATCTACAACAATATCATCTCCCACTGGTGTGGACACATACACAGGAGCACTCAAAGAATCACGGGGCATAACCAAATAGGAAGAAAACAAACATGACACATAGGAGTAAGTAGATCGTGGATCAAATAGAACTGAAGCATCTCTACTGCAAACTGAAACAGTACCTGTGATAACAGCGTCAGATGACTCAGCCTCAAGCCTGGCTGGGAAAGAATAACATCGGGGTTGGGCCCACCACCCTGAACTACATCCCTGGGACAACCTCTAGCTGGCTGGTCTCCACCTCTAACGGCCTGACCTCCACCTCTAACAGTCTGGCCTCTACCTCTGGCTGTCTGACCCCGGCCTCTGGCTGGCTGAGCAGGTAGTGCAGCAACTGGTGCCGGAACCATGGCACGAGAACTCTGATGTTGTGAGTTGCCTGTTGCCCGAGGGCAAAATCTAGTAATGTGCCTCAAATCACCACAAGTATAACATAACTTCGGCTGCTATGACTGCTGACCCTGAAACTGACCCTGTCGACCTGAATAACCACCCTGATGACTCTGGAGTGGAGGTGCACTAATAGGAGCTGGTGGTGCACTGTAGGCTAGCTGGTTGGAATAATGCATCTGAGGGGCCACGACCACCTGAGGCACCGTGAGATGCCTGAAGCGCTGAATGAAACGGCCTGGGAGGATGGCCTCTACCAAAAGTACTCCTGCCTCTAGGTGAGGTACTGCTGAACTTACCGAAATGACGAGGTCTCTTGTCAGACCCCTGACCTCCCTGAGTAAGAACCAATTCGACTCGTCTGGCGACATTAGCAGCCGCCTGAAAAGAAATCTCACTCCCCGTCTCCTTTGCCATCTGCAATCTGATATGCTGAGCTAGTCCATCAATAAACCTTCTCACCATCTCTCTCTCTCCGTGGTAAGCAGAAGAATAGCATGACAGGCCAAATCCACAAAATGGGTCTCATACTGAGTAACAGTCATACTGCTCTACTGGAGACGCTCAAACTGACGGCGACGCTCCTCTCTCAATGTGATAGGCAGAAACTTCTCTATGAAGAGATAAGAGAACTAGTCCCAAGTAAGAGCAGGCGACCTAGCTGGTCTGGTCAACAACTAATCTCTCCACCATTTCTTGGCGGAACCAGTCATCTAAAATGTAGTAAAATCGACCCCATTGGTCTCCATTATACCCATGTTCCGTAAAACCTCGTGACAGCTGTCAAGATACTCTTGGGAATCCTCTGAAGGAGCACTGCTGAAGTGAACAGGAAAGAGCTTGATAAACCTGTCTAATCTATATAAGGCCTCAGAAGACATAGCTGGCCCATCTCCAACCTGTGCCGCAATAACCGGCTGAACTAATCTAATTAGCTGAGCTGCTGGAGCCTGATACTAGTGAGCTATCTACTCCGGAGCAGGAGTGGTGGGAGTGTCTGGGCTCCTCCTCCAGCCTGAGATACTGCTGGTGCCATGGGAAATGAGCCAGTCTGGGCCACAGTCTCTATAAGGCCCACCAAATGGACCAAAGCGTCCTGAAGTACTGGGGTAGCAATGAACCCCTCCGGAACCTAAGCTGGTCTGGCAAGAACAATCTGAGATGGAACCTCCTCGTCAAGCTCTATCTGAGGCTCCACTGCTGGGGCTGCTGCTCAGGCCCTAGGCTGAGACCAGCCCCTGCCTCGGCCTCTGGCACGGCCTCAGTCTCGATCTCTACCTCGCGTAGGAGCTATCACTAGAGGTTCTGGCTGCTCCTCAGCTGATGAAGCGGTACGTGTTCTCTCCATATGCGAGAGAATAAAAGTAGAAGAGTTCAATCAGTATTCAGAAAGCAAAATCGCACGACAGAGAATAAAAGAAGTGAAACTTGTTCCTAAACTTCATAGCCTCCGAAAGATAAGCACAGATGTCTCTGTACCGATCCTCCAGACTCTACTAAGCTTGCTCGTGAATCGTGAGACCTAGGCAACCTAGTGCTCTGATACCAACTGTCATGACTCAAAATTTCCCACCAACGGGACCGTGATGACGCCTAACATTTCACTTGCTAGGCAAGCCAATGTTAGAGAATCATTACCAATTTCTTTTTTCCATTCAATAATTAACATTAATTAACTACAACGAAATATAACCAGTGCGAAATATCATAAATCTGCATTAACTACCACTACCCGGATCAGGAGTCGTGACTCACGAGCATTCTAGAATTTACAACAAGTAATAGTTTGAAAGAAATACAACTGTCTGAACGAAAGAAAACAGTAAGACATAAAGGATAGACAGGGACTTCAAGGTCAGTGAACGCCGACAGATCTACCTTGAGTCTCCGGACAGCGGACTAGTACCAAATCTCGATCAACCAGAGCCGGTATCAAAATCTGCACAGAAAGTGCAGAGTACAACATTAGTACAACCGACCCCATGTACTGGTAAGTGTCAGACCTAACCTCGGCAAAGTAATGACGAGGCTAAGACAAGACACCTATATATAACTTGAACAGCATAATCATGCTAGAGGCAACAACAATAAGTAAAACAATAATGCACAAATAATGGGAGGGGAACATACAGTGGGGGAATACAACATAAAGAGTGAGAATAATGAAAGGACATAATTAAATCGGAAATCCTTAAACGAATTGAGCAATCAAGACAGCAAGGAAAACTGCACGGCATCACCCTTCGTGCCTTTACTCTTAACCTTACCAAATAACAAATAAGACTGCACGGCATCACCCTTCGTGGTTTTACTCTCTTCCTCACAATATAAATAAATTATGCACGGCATCACCCTTCGTGCTTTACACTCTTACTTACAATATAATTAAATTATGCACGACATCACCCTTCGTGCTTTACACTATTCCTCACAATATAATTAAATTATGCACGACATCACCCTTCGTGCTTTACACTCTTCCTCACAATATAATTAAATTATGCACGGCATCACCCTACGTGCTTTTACTCTCTTCCTCATAATTCACAGAATCAATAACAACGGATAGAGAGTAGTTTCACAAGAAATCAATATTTCATAAATGATTACTTCCAAAATTTAACATCTCAACCTCGAATTAGTATTCATAATTTTATCGACCTTGGTGGAACCGGATACAATTCTTCCAACATTTCAACAACAACAATAAGCATGGATAGCAAGATTTAAGACTACAAATTTGTAAGAAATGGAATATCAATCGCATGGTATGACTCGACCACAACGTATAGATGCTCGTCACCTCAACTATAAGTCGTATTCAACAACAAAACACGTAACAAATACTCACACAATACCTATTCCCTCAATCCAAAGTTAGACACAACACGTACCTCGCTCCGAAGGCCACTTAATTCTCAATCACAACTTTTACTTTGGAATTCACCTCCAACCCACTCGTATCTACTAAAAATGACTCAATAGTATCAAATATTGCTAAAGGAATCAATTACATTGCATCAATCTAGATTTCCTAAAATTTCCCCCAAAAGTAGAAAATCGACACGGGGTCCGCTTAGTCAAAACCCGAGGTTCAGACCAAAATTCATTCACCCATTTACTCCCGAGCCCGAATATATAATTGGTTGTGGAATTCGACCTCAAATCGAGGTCTAAATTCCCAAATTCCTAGTTTCTACCTTAACCCCTAATTCTACCATGAAAACTCTAGACTTTTGGTTAAACTTTCAAGAAATATAATGGGTAATTGAAAGAAAATGGTTTAGAATCACTTACCAACACTTTGGGGTAGAAAATGACTCTTGGAAATCGCCTCTACCCGTTTGGTTCTTGAAAATGTTGAAGAAATGGCTCAAACCCGTGTTTGGAGACTGTTTTAAGCTACTGGACAGGCCTTCATCGCATTCGCGAGAGGCCTGTCACGATCGTGATGCACAGCGGCCTAAGGCCTTCGTGTTCGCGAGTCTTCCTATGCGTTCGCATAAGGCAACTCCCCCCTAGCCTTCGCGTTCGCGACCCAGTGGGCGTGTTCGCGTAGAAGAACATGACCAACCCTCCCCTAGGTCCCCAAGTGCTTCGCGTTCGCGATGGTCAGGTCGCATTCGCGAACGGTAAATCCCCCATCACTTCGCGTTTGCGACTAGGCCTTTGCGTTCGCGAAAAAGAAGTCTCAGCCTCACCGGTTTACTCTTCTCATTCGCGAGAGGACCTTCGCGAACGCGAAGAATGATATGCCAGATACCAGAATCTGTAGATACCAGAATCTGCAGAAACCAGATTTTTCCAAAGTCCAAAACATCCCATGGCCTATCCGAAACTCACCCGAGCCCTCGGGTCTTCAAACCAAACATGCACACAAGTCTAACAACATCATACGAACTTGCTCGCGCGATCAAATCGCAAAATAACACCTAGAACTATGAATTTAGCACCAAATCAAATGAAATTCTCAAGAACACTTTAAAATTCATATCTTCTCAAGTGGACGTCTGAATCACGTCAAATCAACTCCGTTTCTCACCAAATTTCACAGACAACTCTTAAATATCATAATACAACTGTACCAGGCTCCGGAATCAAAATACGGACCCGATACTAACAATGCCAAACATCGATCAATTTTTAAAAATAATTAATTTTCAGACTTTTAATTTTTATCAAAAATTTATAACTCAAGCTAGGGACCTCCAAATTTGATTCCGGGCACATGCCCAGGTCCCATAATTCTATATGGACCTACCGGGACCATCAAAACACGGATCCAGGCCCGTTTACTAAAAATGTTGACCAAAGTCAACTAAAATTAACTTTTAAGGCAAACATTCTTATTTTTATTAGTTTTCAACATAAAAGCTTTCTGGAAACCTGCCTGGGCTACACACACAAATCGAGGAGGGTAAAAATTAGATTTTTTAAGGCTTACGAGCGCAGATTCGAGTTCTAAAGCATAAGATGACCTTTTGGGTCATTACACATCCGCTTCTGCGAGCTCGCTTCTGCGGCCAAGACTTCGCAGAAGCGAAGGCACCAGAAGGAGCAAACTTTCAAATTTTGCTTAAGTCCAATTCTCACACTCGGGGTACTTGGGACCCCGTACGAATATATCAACAAGTCCCATAACATAATAAGGACTTACTCGGGATCTCATATCACGTCAAACAACGCTGAAATTACAATTCACACTTTGATTCAAACTTTAAAGTTTTCAAACATTTCAATTTACAAATTCTGTGCCACAATATGTTACATTAATTCGTAATGACTTCAAATTTGGCACACAAGTCATAAATAACATAACGGAGCTATTCAAATTTCCAGAATCGGATTTCGACCCCGATATCAAAAAGTCAACTCCGTGGTCAAACTTGAAAATCTTTAGCCTTTAAATTTCTAGTTTCCGTTAAATGATCATAACTTTATCTGGGGACCTCTAAATTAAATTCCAGGCATACACCCAAGTCCCAAATCACGATACGGACCTACTGGAACTGTCAAAATACTAATTCGGATCCCTTTGCTCAAAATGTTGATCAAAGTCAACTAAGTTGAGTTTTAAGACTGTATTTCACATTTTAATAAATTTTTTATATAAAAACTTTTTGGAAAATTATACGGACTGTGAACGCAAGTCGAGGAATGATAAATAATGTTTTTCAAGGTCTTAGAATATAGAATTAATTATTAAATTTAAAGATGACCTTTTGGGTCATCACATTCTCCACCTCTAAAACAAGCGTCCGTCCTCGAACGAAATTAGAAAAGTACCTAAGCTGGTGAAAAGGTATGGATATTTACTCCGCATGTCCGACTCGGACTCCCAGGTAGATGCTTCTACCGGCTGACCTCTCCATCGCACTCGAACTGATGGATAACTCTTAGACCTCAACTATCGGACCTGCTGGGCTAGAATAGCTAATGGCTCCTCTTCTTAAGTCAAATCTTTGTCCAATTGGACTGAGCTTAAATCTAATACATGGAACGGATCAACATGATATTTCTTGAGCATAGACACAAGGAACACCTGATGAACTGCTAATAAACTAGGTAGTAGTGCAAGTATGTAGGCTACTTCACCCACCCTTTCAAGAATTTCAAAGGGTCCAATATACCTAGGGCTCAACTTGCCCTTCTTTCCAAACCTCATTACACCTTTCATAGGTGAAACTCGGAGCAATATTCTTTCTCCAACTATGAATACAATATCATGAACCTTACGGTCGGCATAACGTTTTTGCCTAGACTGAGCTGTGCGAAGTCGATCCTGAATAATTTTGACCTTATCCAGGGCATCCTGTACCAAATCGGTACCCAACAACTTAGCCTCTCCCGGTTCAAACCAGCCAACTGGCGAACGACATCGCCTCCCATACAATGCTTCATATGGAGCCATCTGAATGCTCGACTGGTAGTTATTATTATAGGCAAACTCCGCAAGTGACAAGAATTGATCCCAAGAACCACCAAAGTCTAAAACACAAGCATGAAGCATATCTTCCAATATCAGAATGGTGCGCTCTCACTGTCTGTCTGTCTGTGGAGGTAACGACTTGGCCGGTCATTTAAGTATTACAACCCCGTTTTCCCATTTACTTCTCCAATTGTACTTTACAATTGTTGTATAAATTTTTGGGGTAAATGGTTCGTGTCCGGTGAGGCTTTGGAATGAATTGGAACACTTAGTTTCAAGGTTTAAAACTAAAGTTAAAGTAGTGACCGAATGTCGACTTATGTGTAAAAGACTCCGGAATGGAGTTTTGATGATTCCAATAGCTCCGTATGGTGATTTTGAACTTAGAAGCATGTCCGGAAAATTATTTGAAGGTACGTAGTGGAATTTGGCTTGAAATGCCGAAAGTTGAATTTTGGAAAGTTTGACCGGGGGGTTGACTTTTTGATATCGAGGTCAAAATATGATTCTGGAAATTTGAATAGTATAGTTATGTCATTTATGACTTGTGTGCAAAATTTGAAGCCATTCCGGATTGATTTGATATGTTTCGGCACATGATATAGAATTTGAAAGTTCAAAGTTCATAGATTTTGATTTGAGGTGCGATTTGTCATTTTGATGTTACTTGATATGATTTGAGGCCTTGAGTAGGTCCGTGTTATGTTATGAAACGTGTTGGTATATTTGGTTAAGGTCCCGAGGGGCTCGGGTGTATTTGTGGATCATTGGTTGAAAGATTAATAAAGTTAAGAAATTTGGGAGTTTGGCCATGGTCAATATTGGGTCAAGACGACCTATTTTCATAGTTTTGCATGCGCGATCAGGTCCGTAGCATATTTTATGATTGAAATTCATATATGGTTTGAGTCCGAGAGGTTCCGGATGAGTTTCGGGGTGAGTTTTGAGCGAGTCTGGGCATTTCAGCACTCTAATATTGTTCTGGCACTTTTGGGGATGCGGACCGCGCATTTTGGGGCGCTGAGGCGAAGGAGGGACGTGGACCACACATTTTTGGGCGCTGAGGCGAGGAGGGACGTGGACAGATGCAGAATTTAGCGGCCGCGCTCAAATATTCGCGGACCGCGTAATTCTGTCCGCGGTCGCGCTCCAATGAGTTTTGCAGATTCGCCGGTCCGTCTTCGGAAGCCTATATCTTTTGCTCTACAAGGAATTTTTAGATGATTCAAAAATGAAAGTTGTAGCCCTTCGTGTCTAGTTTCTAGAACGGTAAATAAATCATAATTTTAGACATCTGTAGAGAACGTTATGGCCAAAATAATAAAGCCTAGCAGTACAGCCCCAATATTTTCGCGGACGGCATCAATGTTTTGCGACTGCGGGACCTGGGGCGTGGCCGCACTTGGAATTGCGCTGACCGCGAAATTGGTGTTTAGAGGATGTACTAGTTTCAGGGTATTATTTCACATTTTGGACCTAGGGAGCTCGGTTTGTGGCGATGTTTCATGGGTTTTTCAAGAAATTCATCGGGGTAAGTGATTCTAACTCTAATTTCGTTAATATACATGTATATATCAATGATTTCATTATCTGATTAGTACTTTGAGGTGGAAATTTGGGAAAAATTGTAGAAACTTCATAAAATAAAATTTTGAGATTTGAACACCGATTCGAAGTCGAATTTGAGTGAAATTAGTATAGTTGAACTCGTAATTGGATGGGTTGTCGGATTTTGTGAGTTTTGTCGCATTCCGAGATATGGGCCCACGGGTGATTTTTGGGGCGTAATTTCGGAGTTTGTGGAAATATTAGTATTTTGATATGGAATTAATTTCTATAGATTTTATGAGATGAATCAAATTAAATGTGACTAGATTCAAGCTGTTTGGAAGTTGATACGCGTAGAGTGGAATTGCTGGAGCATTGCTTAGCTTGCTCGACATTGGATTTGTCTTGTTCGAAGTAAGTAACTCTTCTAATCTTGGATTTGAGGGTATGAACCCTGAATATATGTATTTCGTGAAATTGTTGGGAGGTGACACACATGATGTGGAGATTTAAATTTGAATCTGGCTGAGAAAGTTGACTTGAGTGTCAAGAGAATGATTGGAGCTTAGCGGTTGATTTGGAGTATTTTTATGGTTGGCGTTGCAAGAGTTTGAGAAGAAGTTTCGTTGAACTGACTATGGCATTATGGCAGTAATATAGTATTAGTATTGTGAGTTATGGAATATTTTAATTATGGATTTGAGCCAAGTGGAGGAGCCTGCTATTGATAATTCAATTTCATGGTTATATGTAATGGTTTAGTTTTGGGTTGAGGCATACTAGTGGGTTAGTTATGACTTGCAGAAGTTGAGATCGAGGATGACTTGAATAAGGAAATTCTCGGATACGGGTTATATTTCACTTATGAGTTTATGAAAATCATGGAATGAGTGAGTTGTTATTTGTGAATGATGTAGTGCGCACAGAGTATGAATTTGATAGATGGTATTAAAGCAGAGTTACTTCTTGGAGTGTTGTTATGCTAATGAGGCACGTGACTTTTGGTCCATTTGGGCTGTGTAATGTGGATTTGAACAAATGGGGTGACTCTCGAGAAAGTTCTAATAGATTCGAGATTTAATATGTAACAATTGAGAATCTTGTTTTTTGGCGGATTTGTTTATAGCTAAAATCTGAGATTTAAATTGGATGGTGTCGAGACTTGTGGAATTTTGGTATATCATTATGGATTTTATATTTCGGTATCAAGAAGGTGAATGAAACAGGCTTAGACTCAAATAAGGTATTTTCAGAGTGGGCATTTTAGTTGTGGTATTTATAGGGGTAATTATGATGTGGTGAGACTCTACAGATGTTTTGGTGGCAATATTCTTGGGTTTGGTGACCTACATGGTTTGGTCGAGTTAGAGGAATTTAGTTCTAATAGCTTGGTTATGTGAAAATGGATTTCAAAATGTTCTTGATGGTTTCTACCATGGATTGAATCGGATATTTTCAAACGTGTTGTGTATTGTGATTTCCTTCTGGAAGGAAGCAAGAGGAAGGTTTCTAACTAACCAGGTATGTAATTTGTTGGTGACTCATAGTTGATAATGGGATTCTTGTGCTTGTCACATGATGGCATAATAGATGTGGTGTGTTGTGCGGGATTAGGATTTACATGTACAAGGTGATAGTTCAGTCTTTAAGAGAAGGTAACGAATGTTGGGCAGCATGGTCAGTTTCAAATATTTCGATGAATGTTATAACTCCTTGGTAATTCCTGATAAGGGTGCTCATTTCAAAATGGCGCAATGTGTTTTGACTTACGGATATTCATTGGTATTGCGGTACTCACCTGGTTGATAGACTGCTGATATTCAAGTTATTGCTATGTGTAAAGGAAGAATTATGAAAGTATTCCTCATGGGATTATCGTGAATGGAAGATGTGTTAGTCATTTTAGTGCTGGAGTAGGGATCAGTTACGATGATTCATGTGTTCGATGAATTTGGAGACTGGGAGTTCTCAGAAGTATATTGTTTTGGGGTTGTGACCTATTTGAGGTGACTATTTTATTTAAAACCCGGTGGAGGCACTAGTTGCGTTAATTATTTGTGATAGCTATGCGCTATGAGTGCGCATATATGTGAGGTTTGAGCCCATGTGCGGCCATTAGAGAAAGTATTCATACTCGGAAGAATGCTTAGGCTATTATATGCCTAGAGTTGACTGCTAAGCGTAAAGTTATAACGTTTCCCGTATTCATACCTTTGTTGAGAACTATCTGGACTATACTTGAGGTTGCAAAGAAGATGATTCCCTAAATAAATGGGGTAGTTACTAATTTTGCATTAAAAACAATTACCTATTTAAAGTGTGATAGCATACTTTGCACATGATTACACTATGATGTGCTATTTCTACCAGTCAAAGAGCATGAGAATCTTATTTCATTATCATATACAAGTGTACTTGTTTAATTGCTCATGTATGATATGTTGGGACTAGAGGCCTGTGACCATGCTGGACGATTCATATTACTAGCACGTGGGTTGTCCATGCCGTGTGTGGGAATTTTACTTCTGTGATAATTTATCGGATTTCATTGCTTCCCTTCCTCTACGATAAAAATTACATGAGCAGCGTATTTGAGGAATTCTGTATATGCACCTTCGGTTATCCTCTTCACAAAATTTGAGGAGTTGGTTTTAACATTGCAGTTGTGGTGGTGCTTGTTGAACTTACAATACGGTTCTCTTCCTTGAGACATCTCCCAAATTTGGGTACACAAATTCCGCAGTTGTGGCTTGAGTTATATTGATGTGGCGTGTCTGTGGGATAATTGTGCTTAATAATATAAGGTCATTGGACCCAGAAGGGGTACTATCGGGCTTGATTATGGTATATTCAGGAGGATAATATTGAAAGTCGGCTTAGGAGAGGATTATGGTTATAGTTAGGACAAGAGAGCTCCATGACTTGTTGATCTGATAAGGGGTCATGAGCTTTTCGCGTGTTTCTTTTATTATTAACATCGTACGAAGGTGTTGGGATGAGGTTTAGGACTAAGTTCGTATGATGTTTTAGGAGTTGTTGGTATATTTGGTTGAGGTCCCGAGGGGGTTCGGGTGAGTTTCGGGGTGGTTTCGTACCATTTCTAAGCCATTTTTAATTGCTGGTTTCTGCCTACAAAGGTGTGCATTGCGATCGCGAACATTTGGTTGCTTTCGCGAAGAGCAAACAGCAGTTTGGAACCTTGTGAATCGCGATCGTGGAAGCTCTTTCGCGATCGCGTAGAACAAAATCTCTGCTGCACTGACCCAACTTTGGAAGCTTATATCTTGAAATCTATGAGGAATTTAGAGATAATCCTAAAATGAAAGTTGTAGCTCTTGATGTCTAGTTTTCAGAAAGCTAAACCATTTTCAATTTAGAGTTTTGTACAAAACGTTATGACCATTATACTAGAGGCTATCTGGAAGAGTTGGGGAGTTTGTTCTTCACGATCGTGAAGAGCAGTTTTGGGGCTGAAATATTATGTACTTCGCGATCGCAAAGCATTTTCCGCGATTGCGAAGAGTAAATGCCTAGACAAAAGATATATTTTGAGGTTTCAACCATTTAACACATTTGGAGCTATGGAGCTCGGATTAAAGCGATTTTTTAGGCGATTTTCACCATATGGATTGGGTAAGTGATTCTAACTCAGTTTTGATTAATTTACACGAATCTATTATTGTTTTTATCAACAAATTAGTGTTTTGGATTTAAAATAGTAGAACAATTCATAGAATAGGATTTGAAGGCCGAGTTGTGGTCGGATTTGAGTAATTTTGGTATGGTTGGACTCGTGGTTGAATGGGGGTTCGTATTTTGTGAGTTTTTTGGATTCCTAGATGTGGTCCCCACGGGTGATTTTTGGGGCATAATTTCGAATATTTGAAAAATATTAGAATTATTATATGGAATTAATTCCTATAATTTTTGTGAGCTGAATCAAATTAATTGTGACTAGATTCGAGTTGTTTGGAAGTTGATACGTGCAGAATGGAATTTCTGGAGCATTGCTTAGCTTGCTCGACATTGGATTTGGCTTGTTCAAGGTAAATAACTCTTCTAATCTTGGAGTTGAGGGTATGAACCGTGAATATATGTATTATGTGAATTGTTGGGAGGTGATACACATGCTAGGTGACGGGCGTGTGGGCATGCACTATAGAAATTGTGACATAATTGTTTATGTGGAATTTTGTAGTTAAATAATCTTGGCATTTTCCATGCGGTTTTATGTGTTAAAGAAATTGAGCTGAAAAGCATATTAAAAACATGTTGAGGCTATGTGCCACTATTATTGGGACCCACAAAGGTCATATTGCTGTAAATTATTTGTTTTAAATTGAAAATTATACTCAGTCATATTCATGTCATTACATATCATATCTCAGTCTCTGTTATTATTTATTGAAACATCATATAATCATTTTAGGGCTATTTTCATGACATTGTGAGCCCATGAGAGAGAGACTGGAGAGATTGTTGACTGAGTGAGGCCGAGGGCCTGATTGTGAGGATTATTCTGTGGATTGGGGTTGCCCGCCTGCAGCAGGCCTTATAGGCTTTATTATAGCACGTGAGTTGGCCGTGCGGATCCAGATATTATTATAGCACGTGAGTTGTCCGTGCAGCACGTGAGTTGGCCGTGCGGATCCAGATATTATTATAGCACGTGAGTTGTCCGTGCAGCATGTGAGTTGGCCGTGCGGATCCAGATATTGTTATAGCATGTGAGTTGTCCGTGCAGCACGTGAGTTGGTTGTGCGGATCCAGATATTATTATAGCACGTGAGTTGTCCATGCAGCACGTGAGTTGTCCATGCAGCACGTGAGTTGGCTGTACGGATCCAGATATTATTATAGCACGTGAGTTATCCGTGCAGCACATGAGTTGTCCGTGCAAATTATAGCGCTTGGGCTGAAGGATCCCCTCCGGAGTCTGTACACACCCCTAGTGAGCGCAGGGACCTACTGAGTGCGAGTGCTGAGTGACTGGAAGAACTGGGTGAAATGATACTCTGGGAGTATGCATATGAGTTTATCACTGAGTTGCATCGCATTGACATGTGCACATGACATACATGCATAGAGATGTATTTTCCCCATGTTGTACAGTATCACATCATTCATGATTTCTCACACATGTTGACAGATGGGCATAGTGATGCATTTGTTTTACACGGGTTATCTGGAAAGAAAATGAAACATATCATTTTTTATTGAAAGGATTTTGGGAAAATTATTGGTTTCAAACTTATTCATAATTTTGGAAATATCGGTAAATGATTTGGGTTTTTCACTAATGTACTTGAAAAGGAAGAACTATTTTTAGAAATCACGATTTAGCTGAGTATTTTATTTCTGAGAACTTCTTATATTATTGGCTTTATGTTGTTATGGATTGTGGTGAACTATTGGTTTTGGACCCGACCTTGATAAAAGCTCGTCACTGCTTTCAACCTAAGGTTAGGTTTGTTACTTACTCAGTACATGGGGTCAGTTGTACTGATACTACACTTCTACACATTGCGTGCAGATGTTGGCTGTTATTGTTGTTGTGCTCGACTGTTGCCGGATTTGAAGATGTACCTGTGTTCATGTTGTAGCTGCCTCTTGTTCATGGTAGCCTTAGATTTATAAAAGCTCTGTTTATGTACTATTCAAACAGACTATATATTTATTTCATCTCCGCTTTGTAAACTCTATTCTTAGAAGCTCATGATTTATACTACCAGTTCTTGGGGAATGTATAAGGTTAAGATAATTATTTACTTCAATTGCTTTAATAATTGTTATTGGAATTGGATAGTTAAAAGTTGGCTTACCTAGCGGGTTGGGTTAGGTGTCATCACGACTAGTTGGAGTTTGGGCCGTGATAGTTTTCCTCATGTTTTACGGTATCACATTATTCATGATTTCTCACACATGTTGACAGATGGGCATAGTGATGCATTTGTTTTACACTGGTTATCTGGAAATAAAATGAGATATTTTATTTATTATTGAAAGGATTTTGAAAAAATTATTGTTTTCAAACTTATTCATATTTTGGGCAATTTTGGTAAACGATATGGGTTTCCACTGATGTACTTGAAAGGAAGAACTATTATTTTTGAAATCATGATTTTGTTGAGCATTTCATCTCTGAGATTACTTCTGGTATTATTTTCTTTATGTTGTTATGGACTGTTGTGGACTAGTGGTTTTGGACCCGACCTTGGTAAAGGTTGATCACTACTTTCAACCTACGACTAGTTTTGTTACTTACTCAGTACATGGGGTCGGTTGTACTGATACTACACTTCTCCAAATTGCGTGCAGATGTTGGCTGTTGTTGTTGCTATGCTCGATGGTTGCGGGATTTGAAGATGTACCTATGTTCCTGTTGTAGCTGCCTCTTGTTCTGGGTAGCCTTAGATTTATAAAAGCTCTGTTTATGTATTATTCAAATAGACTATGTATTTATTTCATTTCCACTTTGTATACTCTATTCTTAGAAGCTCATGATTCGTACTACCAGTTCTTGGGGAATGTATAAGGTTAAGATAATTATTTACTTAAATTGTTTTAATAATTGTTATTGGATAGTTGAAAGTTGACTTACCTAGTGGGTTGGGTTAGGTGTCATCACGCCTAGTTGGATTTTGGGTCGTGACAGTGGATGAAATGTTGTGCTCAACTCAACCCGTGTGCCTAAGTCACACTGTACAACCCTCCAGAAGTGTGAGGTAAACTGTGTACCTCGATATGAAGTAATAGACACGGGCACACCATGAAAGCGGACAATCTCACGAATGTAATGTGTTGACTTGTTCAACCTGTCCACAATGACCCAAACTGCGTCAAATTTTCTCTGAGTCCATGGAAGCCCAACAACAAAATCCATAGTGATACGCTCCCACTTCCACTTAGGAATTTCTAAATTCTGAAGCAAACCACCAGGTCTCTGATGCTCGTACTTGACTTGCTGACAACTCAGACACCGAGCTACATATGCAACTATATCCTTCTTCATCCTCCTCCACCAATAATGCTGCCGTAAATCTTGATACATTTTTGGCGGCAGCTGGATGAATAGAATACTTGGAACTGTGGGCTTCTTCCAGAATTAATTCACGAAGCCCATCCACATTAGGCACACAAATACGACCCTGCATTTGCACAACTCCATCTTCCCCTACAACAACCTATTTGTCATCACCGTGCCGCACCCTGTCCTTGAGGATAAGTAAATGAGGATCATCATATTTTCTCTCTCTGATGCGCTCATATAAAGAAGATCGAGCGACTGTGCAAGCTAGAACCCGATTAGGTGCTAAAACATCTAACCTGACAAACTGATTAGCCAAACTCTGGACATCTATAGCTAATGGTCTCTCACCAACCGAAATATAAGCAATGCTGCCCATACTCACAGTGTTTCTACTCAAAGCATCAGCCTCCACATTGGCCTTTCCGGGGTGATACAAAATGGTGATATCATAATCTTTCAACAACTCCAACCATCTTATCTTCCTCAAGTTAAGATCTATTTGTTTGAACAGATATTGAAGGCTATGATAATCATTAAATACCTCACACGAGACAGTGTAGAGGTAATGCCTCCAAATCTTCAGTTCGTGAACAATGGCTGCCAATTCTATGTCATGAACAGGATAATTCTTCTCGTGAACTTTCAACTGCCGCGACACATATGCAATCACCCTGCAATCTTGCATCAATACTGCACCCAGCCCAATGCGAGAAGCATCACAATACATCGTATAAGATCCTGAACCAGTGGGTAATACCAACACTGGCGCCGTAGTCAAAGCAGTCTTGAGCTTCTGAAAGCTCAACTCACACTCATCTGACCATCTGAATGGGGTACCTTTCTGGGTTAATCTGGTCAATGGGGTTGCTATAGATGAAAGCCCCTCCACGAACTGACGATAATAAACTGCCAAACCCAAGAAACTCTAGATCTCTGTAACTGAAGTAGGTCTAGCCAATTCTGAACAGTCTCAATCTTCTTAGCACACTCCGAAGATGTTGCTCAAGCTCCTCTTGACAGTGGATACTTGTTCTTGACAGTAGCCTTGTTCAACTGCCGATAATCTATACACATTCGCATTGAACCATCTTTCTTCTTTACACATAATATTGATACACCCCAGGGCGAGACACTGGGTCTAATGAATCCCTGACCAAGCAAGTCTTGTAATTGCTCCTTCAGTTCTTTCAACTCTAGCGTGGCCATACGGTATGGTGGGATAGAAATGGGCTGAGTGCCTAGAACTAAATCAATACAGAAGTCAATATTTCTATCGGTTGGCATCCTTGGCAAATCTACAGGAAATACTTCTGGAAATTCACAAATAACTGGCACTGAGTCCATAGAAGGAACATCCGCACTGGGATCGCAAATATCAGCCAAATAGGCTAGACACCCTTTCTCGACCATACACCGAGCTTTCATATAAGAAATAACCCTGTTGGAAGAATGAAAAGGATTTCCCTTCCACTCTAACTGAGGTAAGCCAGGCATGGCTAGGGTCACTATCTTGGCATGACAATCCAATATAGCATGATAAGGTGACAGCCAATCCATACCCAAGATGACATCAAAATCTACCATATCAAGAAGTAGAAGATACACACTAGTCTCAAGACTACCAATAGTAACCACACACGAATGATAGACATGATCTACTACAACAGAGTCTCCCACCGATGTAGATACACACACAAAAGCACTCAGAGAATCAAAAGGCATGACCAAATATGAAGCAAAATAGGAGGACACATAGGAATAAGTAGATCCTGGATCAAATAGAACTGAAGCATCTCTATGG
>AWOL01S0017051.1:172188-187371 GCA_000715115.1 Nicotiana otophora
GAACTGCGTCCTTGGGACGGCCTCTAACTGGCTGGCCTCCACCTCTAACGGTCTGACCTCCACCTCTAATGGCATGACCTCCACCTCTAGCTACCTAACGCCTACCTCTAGCTGGTTGAGCAAGCGGTGAAGCAACCGGTGCCGGTATGATGGCACGAGAATCCTGCCGAGATCTGTTACTCGACAACCTAGGGAAATACCTCTTGATGTGACCAATGTTCCCACACTCATAACACCCATCCTGATACCGTGGCTGCTGAAGCTGAAGCTGACCCGAACGAGTCGGATAACCTCTGTAGTGACTTTGGAGTGGTGGTGCACTGATAGGAGCTGAATGTGCACTAAATGTTGGCTGCCTAGGGTAAGGAATAATAGGACCGTGACTCCTTGAAGCACCGGGAAATGCCTGAAGTGCTGAGTGAAACGGTCTGGGAGGATGACCCCTACCAAAATTACCCCTTCCTCCAGACGAGGCACCACAGAAACCACCGAACTGACGAGACCCCTACTAATATCGCGAGGAGGATGACGCCTGAAAGGAAATCTCACTTCCGGTCTCCTTGGCCATCTGAAGCCTGATAGGGGGGAGTGAGTCCCTCAATAAACCTCATCACTCTCTCTCCCTCAATAAGTAGTAAAATGAGATCATGACGGTCTAAATCCACAAAACGAGACTCATACTGAGTAGCAGTTATACTGCCATGCTCTAGACGCTCATATTGCCTGCGGTAATCCTCTCTCAATGTGATAGGGAGGAATTTCTCTAGAAATAGCCATAAAACCTGCTCTCAGGTCAATGCAGGCAATCCAACTGGTCTGGTTAATGTATAATCTCTTCACCACCTCTTGGCGTAACCCGTCATCTGAAATACAACAAAACTGACCCCATTGGTCTCAACTATACCCATGTTCCGCAGCACCTTATGGCAGCGGTCAAGATAATCCTGTGGGTCCTCAGAACGTGTACCACTGAAGTGAATTGGAAAGAGATTAGTAAACTTATCCAGTCTCAATAAGGCCTCAGAAGACATGGAGGGCCTATCACCGGCCTGTGCCGCAACAATTGGCTGAACTACCCCAACTGGCGGGACTGCTGCAGCCTAATTTTGGGGAGCCATCTGCTCTGGAGCGGGAGTAGTGGGATTTTGTGCTCCTCCCCCAACCTGTGAGTTGGCTGGTGCCACTGAAAATGTACCATTCTGGGCCACGCCCTCCATAAGACTCACCAAACAGACTAGAGTATCCTGAAGCACTGGAGTAGCTATGAATCCTTCCGGGACCTGAACTGGTCCAACTGGTACATTCTGAACTGGAACCTCCTCCTGAAGATCCACTTAAGGTTCTACAACAGGTGTTGCGGCTCGATCTCTAGACTGAGCTCTACCTCTGCCTTGACCTTTAGAACGACCTCAGCCTCGACCTCTACCCCTGGCCATAGTTGCCACCGAGGGCTCTAGTCCCTGACCGTCGGTAGATGTATTATGTATCCTCGCCATATGCGAGAGAATAAGAATAGAATGGTTTAATCATCGATAATAGAATAAAATCGCACGACAAGATAAGAAAGAAGTGATATTGTTCCTAAACTTCATAGCCTCTGAAAGATAAGTACAGACATCTCTGTACCGATCCTTCAGACTCTACTAAGTTTTCTCGTAACTCATGAGACCTATGTAACCTAGTGCTCTGATACCAACTGTCACGACCCGAAATTTCCACCTTCGGAACCGTGATGGCGCCTAACATTTCACTTGCTAGGCAAACCAATGTTAGAATATAATTAGCCATTTTAACAAAATTTTAAATTAATTAATACCAAGGAAACAAATGCGGAAATAATGTCTGAAATAATCCATAATAATCGCGATATCTAAATATCATCCTAGAACTGGAGTAACAAGTGCACGAGCTTCTAGAATGATACAGATAAGGGTCTGAATAAAATAAAGCTGTATGAAAGCAAACACACAGCTAAAATAAAGTAGACGGGGACTTCAGAACTGCAGACGCTGTGCAGTTATACCTCAAGTCTCCTTTGGGTAACTGAAATCCAAGCAAGTCTATGGTACGCCGCTGGGACCAACTCCAAAATCTTCACAAGAAGTGCAGAGTGTAGTATCAGTACCACCGACACCATGTACTGGTAAATGCCGAGCCTAACCTCGACGAAGTAGTGACGAGGCTAAGGCAGGTCACTTACATTAATCTATACGCAATAATAATAATAACAACAATAATAGAAATAAAGCAGGTATCTCTTTTCAACAATTGAAGCCAACTCGACAATCATAATCAATTATTATTTCAATCAGTTTCCGTTGCGGCGTTCAACCCGATCCCACAATATATTCACATTCAATTCTGTTGTGGCGTGCAACTCGATCCTCCAATATATTCATTTCAATCAATTATGTCGCGGCGTGCAACCCGATCCCACAATATATTCACATTCAATTCTGTTGTGGCGTGCAACTCGATCCTCCAATATATTCATTTCAATTAATTCTATTACGGCGTGCAACTCGTTCCTCCAATATATTCATTTCAATCAATTATGTCGCGGCGTGCAACCCGATCCCACAATATATTCACATTCAATTCTGTTGTGGCGTGCAACTCGATCCTCCAATATATTCATTTCAATTAATTCTGTTATGGCGTGCAACCCGTTCCTCCAATATATTCATTTCAATCAATTCTGTTGCGGCGTGCAACCCGTCCCAACAATATAAATTTTAAATAAATCTATTTTGGCGTACAACCCGATACCCCAATATAAACTTTAAATAACTCTGTTGCGGCGTGCAACCCGATCCCCCCATATATTTTAACAACTCTTAAATGTAATAAAAATACTCCAATAAATACCACATTCAATGAGAAACTATTGAGCATCAAGGCATACAATAATTATTATTTATTTATGAAACAAACAATGACAATTAGCAATTAATTGTGAAAATCATGGAGAAAATAGGCAGTATAATATTTAATATGCTAAAAGTCAAGTAGCAATTAAGACACATAAATCAAATAAGCATGTGACAATTATTACAGGAATTCAAGAATTAATATTTGACAAGGAATAAGAGAGAAACAATTATAATAATAATTAATCCGTGTCTTAAAACAATTTTAGATGTTTAAATAATTAAGCAAACAATTAAATTGACAAAGTATGGGTACTCGCCACATTACCTATACATCGTTGCACATGAAATTCACATAGCATATAATTCAGGAGTTCTATTCCCTCAAGTCAAGGTTAACCACGACACTTACCTCGCTTTGCAACCAAGTACAAGAATCCAATAAACCTTTGCCTCGCGAATTCGTGTCCGAAATCCTCAAATATAGTCATAAACAATTCAATATACGTAATATAAATCGTAGGAATTAATTCCATATGAATTTACTAATTTTGCTGATTAAAATCCAAAATTCATCTGAAAATTTATCAGTGGGGCCCACGTCTCGAATCTCAAAACAAACTTACGAAACTCGAACATTCGTTCCAAGACGAGTCCAACCATACAAAAATTACCAAATTGCGATGTCAAATGGACCTTCAAATCTTAATTTTTCATTTTTGAAAAGTCTTACAAAAATTCCAATTTCTTCCATCTAAATCCGAAATAAATGATGAATATAAATATGGATTTATGAAATATAATCACTTTTGGTTATAGAACACTTACCCAATTCAAAGTCGTGAAAAACCTTTTTGGAATCGCCAAAATCCAAGACTCAAAACTCAAAAATGAGTAAAAATGACTAAAACCCGATTTTTATGTATTCTGCCCAGCGTTTTCGTATCTGCGGACCAATTTCCACATCTACGGACTCGCTTCTATGAAGAGGAGTCCGCTTCTGTGCAAGGCTGCCTCTTCCCCCTTTCCCACTACTGCGATACGTCGGCCGCTTCTGCGGCCGCCATTCTGCGACAGACCATCCGCTTCTGCAGACTGTCCGCTTCTGCGAGGCATGGATCTCTTCTGCGGCCAAGACTTAGCAGAAGCAAAGGCATCAGAAGTAGCAAACTTTCAGATTTTGCTTAAGACCAATTCTTGTTCCGATTTCGATTCGAATCACACTCGGGGTACTTGGGACCCCGTCCGAATATACCAACAAGTCTCATAACATAATACGGACTTACTCGGGGTCTCATATCACCTCCAACAACGCTGATATTACAATTCGCACCTCGATTCGAACTTTTAAGTTTTCAAACTTTTTAATTTACAAATCTTGTGCCGAAACATGTTAAATGAATTCGGAATGACTTAAAATTTGGCACACAAGTCATAAATGATATAACGGAGCTATTCAAATTTCGAAAATCGGATTCCGGCCCCGATATCAAAAAGTCAACTCCATGGTCAAACTTGAAAATCTTTAGCCTTTAAATTTCTAGTTTCCATTAAATGGTCATAACTTGAGCAAGGGACCTCCAAATTAAATTTCGGGCTTACGCCCAAGTCCCAAATCACGATACGGACCTACCGAAACTATCAAAGCACTGATCCAGACCCTTTTGCTCCAAATGTTGACCAAAGTCGAATCAGTTGAGTTTTAAGGCTCTATTTCACATTTTAATTAAATTTTCATATACAAATGTGATGACCCAAAATGTCATCTTTAAATATAATAATTAATTCTATGTTCTAAAACCTCAAGAAGCACTATTTGTCACTCTTCGTCTTGCTTGCAAAGTCCGTAAAATTTTCCGGAATATTTGTTATGTGAAAAATGGAATAAAATGCGAACTAATGCCTTAAAACTCAACTAAGTTGACTTTGGTCAACATTTTGAGCAAATGGATACGGATTAGTGTTTTGATAGTTTTGATAGGTTCGTATCATGATTTGGGACATGGGCATATGCTCGAAATTTAATTTGGAGGTCCTTAGCTCAAGTTATGACCATTTACGGGAAACTAGTAATTTAAAGGCTAAAGATTTCTAAGTTTGACCACGGGGTTGATTTTTTGATATCGGAGTTAGAATACAGTTCCAAAAACTTTCATAGCTCCTTTATGTCATTTATGACTTGTGTGCAAAATTTGAGGTCAATCGGACTTGATTCGATAGGTTTCGGCATCGAATGTAGAAGTTGAAACTTTTATAAGACTAAAGTTTCAAGTGAGTTCGCACAAGCCTAACTTCAAATGAGCATAACTCTCATGATAAGAAATGTTATATGATTTATTACCTATCCAATGAAAGATATTTGAGTCTATTTTCTAACTCTTCAAACCGTTCGTCATTTAGACATTCCTACAAGAAGTTATGATTAAATTACCAAAAGCTAGAACAATGCGATTATGCGGCAAATTGTGCGACCGCAAATCAATTATGCGAGACACAAAACAGGTTTGCGACCCGTAAAATGGTTGCCGATCTTCCCAGTGCACACCACTTCTGGGCATCGGTTTTTCGATCCATTGTGTGACCCGCATACCTATTTGGCGGTGCATTGTGCGATCGTATACCTATTTTCGAAGGGGTAATTTTTCTACTTTCATAACCCGACCTAATTTTGATAAATAGGTTTTGGGGCATATTTTGGGGCGATTATCTGATGATTTTAGAGAGAAGTGAGAGTGTTCTAGAGAGAGGAAGTAGATAAAGTGTCTTGTTCATCAAATTCTTGTCCAAGCCTTGAAATCCAACAAGAAATCCCTCAAGTTCTTCATCAAAGAGATAAGGTTCTAACCCCTAATCTTCAATTTCGAGTTTGGGTAATGATAGGTGATTAAGAGTATAATTCTTGGGGTAAGTGTTCCTTATCCTATATTGATTATATTTCATGATTTCATACTCATTTACATCATGCAACCGTGAATTTGGGGAAGGAAAATCAGATTTTTATAAACTCTTCCAAAAACGAGAATTTAAGATTTGAAGTTCCATTTGATATCGGAATTGGATAATTTTTGTATGGTTGAACTCGTAGCGGAACGGGTGTTCGGATTTTGCAAGTTTTTTCGGGATTTTAGACATCGGTCCAACTGTCGAATATTTAAATAAATTTCGAATTTTTATTCAGAAAATTAGTAAATGCATATGGAATTAATTAGATTCGTATTAAGTATATTGAATTGTTTGAATAGATTTGAAGTTTTTAGAGGCAAATTTAAAAGGGAAAAGTTGTGGTCGAGTAATTGATTGGAATTTACAAAGCGAGGTAAGTGTCGTGGTTAACCTTGACTTGAGGGAATAGAACCCTTAAATTATTTGTTATGTGAAATGCATGTGAACGACGTATAGGCGAGGTGACGAGTGTCTATACATCGTCAAATTAATTGTTTGCCTACTTACTTGAAAAATCATAAATTATTTTAAATCATGAATTAGTTATTATAATAAATATTTCTCTCCTATTCTTTGTCAAATATTAATCATTGAATTCTTGCATTAATTGTTACATGCTATTTGAATTATGTGTCTTAATTGTTATTTAACATTTAGCATATTAAATATTAAACTGCCTATTTTCTCTCTGATTTTCATAATAACTTGCTATTTGTCATTGTTGGTTTCATAATTAAATCATAATTATTGTATGCTTGTTGTCTTATAATTTTATATTAATTGTTGCATTTATTAGGGAAATTTCTTCTATAAGAATTGATAAATGAATATATTGGAGGAGCGGTTTGCACGCCGCAACAACATTGAATTGATAAATGTATATATATATTGGAGGCGCGGGTTGCGCGCCGCAACAGAATTGATTGAAATGAATATATTGGAGGATCGGGTTGCACGCCGTAACAGACTTATTAAAAAGTCAATATTGGAGGATCGGGTTGCACGCCGCAACAGACTTATTAAAAGTCCATATTGGAGGATCGGGTTGCACGCCGCAACAGACTTATTAAAAGTCAATATTTGGGGGATCGGATTGCACGCCGCAACAGACTTATTAAAAGTCAATATTTGGGGGATCGCATTGCACGCCGCAATAGACTTATTTAAAAGTCCATATTTGGGGGATCGGATTGTACGCCGCTACAGACTTATTTAAAAGTCTATATATACTTAATTGAAATAAATATATGACAGACTTGATTAAAAGGAATATATTGTGAGATCGAGTTGCATGCTTAAACAGAATTGATGGAAATGATAATTGGTTATGACTGCTGAATTGGCTTCAATTATTATAAATGAGTTACCTGATCTATTTCTATTATTTGTTGTTGTTACTAATATTGCTTATAGATTAATGTAAGTGAACCGCCTTAGCCTCATCACTACTTCATCGAGGTTAGGTTCAGCACTTACTAATACATGGGGTCGGTTGTACTGATACTATACTCTGCACTTGTGCAGATTTCGGAGTTGGTCCCAGCAGCGTACCATAGACTTGCTCGGCTTTCAGCTACTCAAAGGAGACTTGAGGTATAACTGCACGGCGTTTGCAGTTCTAAAGTCCCCGTCTATTTTACTTTAGCTGTGTGTTTGTTTCTAGACAGTTTATTTTATTCATACCTTTATTTGTATTATTCTAGAAGCTCGTACACTTGTGACACCAATTCTGGGATGTTATTTAGACACCTTTATTTTTATGGATTATTCACTATATTTCAGACCTTACTTCCGCATTTATTTATTTGTTATTAATAAATTTAAAAATTATTTTAAAATAGCTAATATTATTTTAACGTTGGCTTGCCTAGCAAGTGAAATGTTAGGCGCCATCACGGTCCGAAGGTAGGAATTTCGGGTCGTGGTAGTTGGTATCAGAGAACTAGGTTACATAGGTCTCAAGAGTCACAAGCAAGCTTAGTAGAGTCTGAAGGATCGGTACGGAGACGTCTGTACTTATCTTTCAGAGGCTACAGAGTTTAGGAGTATTTCCACTTCTTTCATTCCTTATCGTGCGGCATTGATTTAGCTTGAAAAATATATCTTATATTTCTTTGTATCCATTCGTGTATGACATTCCGCACTCAGTATCAGTTATGCGTCGACGGTTCTTGATGCCGTAGATGGACTACAAGGGAGCAAGATGCTCAAACATTGCCTCACCGTATGGTTCTGACTGAAGATGCGGACGTATTGAGAGATCACCCAGTGAATCATGTGGGAGGTGCAACGGACCTTGGTATCTGGTTGATTTATATGAGCTGTGAAGGTTATTATTGTGGATCATCATATGTGGTGAACTATGACTTCGCGCCAAGTGGGCGGAGTCCACTATTAATGGATGGATTGCAGGGTCATGTGTTATATCAGTTTTGGCCTAAAATATATATATGTGGTACTGAAAGGTTCCCCAAAAAACTTTACACATGTTTAAGGCCTGAGATTTTGTAGAGGATAAGGTTGGGACTTGCGGTATGTCTGCCTACTTAATAATCATATACTTTAGTACCAAAGGAGTTGGAGAAATAACTTAAAATCTATAGAATGTCTACTCAGTGTGGACGTCATAGTTGTTGATTTTGGGGTGCTTCGAAGGAAGTACAGTGGTTGACGAGATTCTTGATTATGTGGTTCGTGCTAAGATTTATGGAGCTCTACTTTTGTGATCGTTGTGTATAAATAGGGGTAAGGGTTACCCTAAAGAAGTTTCGAAGAGTATATTAAGAAATGGGTCAACTCAACAGTGTTGAGTCAGCATACCAAAAGAAGAAATTGGCCTTGGGAGAGATAATTCTCCACAGGTGTCCGTGGCAAGCCTATGAAGAGGGCAGACCAGCTAATGCAACACCGCCCACTTGGCTCAGTTCTCAGAACGCTTTTGAAAGAGTTTGTTTCCCGGACTCTCCGTAATGCGTGGCGCATAGTATTTGAATGGTTGCGTCAAGTCACCATGATGGTGTCATAATATGCCATCAGGTTCAATAAGTTAGCCCGTCATATTCCTACTTTGCTTCATACAGCCAGAGAGCGAGTCCACAGACTCATTAAAGGACTCAATTATGATCGTAAAATTTTGTATGACTCTGGAACTACAGGTTGATACTTCATTTCCAATAGTGGTAGAAATTGCCAAGATATTAGAATGTGTCCGGGTGAGGAAAACAAAGAAACTAAGGAGACCAAGACGTCTCGAGGTTCTGGGGGATTCAGTGGATTCTACTCTGCTAGTATAAATCATTATGGCGGGGGCTCGGGCAGTCGGCCAGCCCATTTCGCACATCGGATTAATCGAGGTGCTAAAGTAAGTTCTTTTAATACACCACTGATATAAGTGTCCTACAATGGATATTCCAGTTATCTGGCACATACTCAATATGAGCAGCCAAACTGCAAATGGGTTGTTATGAATGCGGTGATACTAGGCACATCATGAGAAAATTGTCTCACACTTGGGAGAGACATATTTTATCAAAGCACTCAGGCTACGTTCCCCATTGCAGTTACTACACTACCCACACGACCAGTTAGGGGTGGAGGACAGGCGGGTATAAGGCATCCTAGAGGTGGAGGCCCAGCCATTGATATATTTGTTTTATGATATGGCGGAGGTAGCTACATCAGATGGTGTTATTACAGGTACGACCTCGATTTAATATAAAGGAATAATTTCCCTAACTTTATTCGGTTCTGAGTATCGAGACGAGTCCTCTTATTGTGCTCCACTTATGAGTGAGCTTCGTAATTCTATAATCTACTTATATGTTTACTCCTGTTGGGAGATTCTGTGGAGATAACTAAGCCTATCATTCCATGTTGGTCACTAATAAGAGTTGTGGGGCTAAAGGTGGATTTCTATTAGTCATATCGATAAGTTTTGATGTAATTTCTGAATAATTAATTACAAATTGTGAATTGTATGCCCTACTGGTGTGGGGTTCATTATGTGTTGTGATTTTGTGTAACTGAAATTATTTAAAAGGAGAAAATGGAAATTTTCGATTGGCACGATGTGCATATTACTTGTGATCCAAAATTGAGGATGAGATCCTCGCATTTTTAATGTAAATCGATATGTTTAAACCGGGCTACGAGCTGCGGTGAAAGTTATATAAGGACGAACTCCTTGTGAGGAAAATTCTTGTGTTTAAGTTCTCCCTTGTGAAATTAAATTTGTACTATAGCAATAATAGGGAGACATGCATGTTAGGCTTATTTGATAATTCTTGTATGAAATTCTCTGTGCATATTTGCCAAATTCATGTTTGTAATTATGGAGTTTTAACCTACGAGGTAGGTGCTCGCCCAAGTGGCGTTAAATGTACTCATTAATTCGGGTAAATAATTATGAGGTCTCCATGCCTCGCATCTCGTTATCAGTATTATGAAGGTTTGCAATGAGATTTTTGTTAACATGAGGTTAATTGGCAATTCTTTAATTGATCATGAACAACTATTAAGAACAAATATCCACTACCAAGAATTGATGACTTATTTGATTAGCTTCAGGGTGCCAAGGTATTTTCGAAGATCGATTTGAGGTCTGGTTACCATCAGTTGAATGTTAGGGCATCTAATGTCCCTAAATCGGCTTTTCAGACTCGGTATAGGCATTACAAATTCCTAGTGATGTCATTCGGGTTGACAAATGCCCCAGTAGCAATTATGGATTTGATGAATCGGGTGTTCAAGCCCTATTTGGATTCTTTTGTGGTTGTATTCATTGATGATTTCTTGATTTACTCTAGTAGTCGAGAGGAGCATGAGCAACATCTTCGGTGTGTGCTTCATACTTTGAAGAATAATCAGTTATATACCAAATTTTCAAAATGTGAGTTTTGGTTAGACTCAGTTGCCTTTTTGGGGCATGTTGTATCGGCGTAAGGCAAAAATATGGATCCTAAGAAGATTGAGGATGTTTAGAATTGGCCTAGACCTACTTCAGTTATAGAGATCCGGAGTTTTCTGGGTCTGGCGGGTTATTATCATCGGTTCGTGGAAGGATTTTCATCTATAGCAAGCCCATTGACCAGACTGACCCAGAAAGGTGTCCCATTCAGATAGTCAGACGAGTGTGAGTTGAGCTTTCAGAAGCTCAAGACTGCTTTGACTACGGTGCCAGTGTTGGTATTACCCACAGGTTCAGGATCGTATATGGTATATTGTTACGCAACTCACAGTGGGCTTGGTGCAGTATTAATGCAAGATGGTAGGGTGATTTCATATGCGTCGTGGCAGTTGAAAGTTCACAAGAATAATTATCCTCTTCATGACTTAGAACTGACAACCATTGTTCATGCACTGAAGATTTGGAGGCATTACCTCTACGGTGTTTCGTGTGAGGTATTTACTAATCATCGTAGCCTTCAGTACCTGTTCAAACAAAAATATCTTAATTTGAGGCAGAGAAGATGGTTGGAGTCTGTGAAAGACTATGATATCACCATTTTGTATCACCCCGGAAAGGCCAATGTGGTGGCCGATGCTTTGAGTAGAAAGGCTGTGAGTATGGGTAGTCTTGCGTATATTCCGGTTGGTGAGAGGCCATTAGTTGCAGATGTTCAGATTTTGGCTAATCATTTCGTGAGGTTAGATGTTTCAGAACCTAGTCGGGTTCTAGCTTGCACAGTCGCTCGGTCTTTCTTATATGAGCGCATCAAAGAGAGGCAGTATGATGATCCTCATTTACTTGTCCTTAAGGACACTATGCGGCACGGTGATGCCAAGCGGGTTGTTGTGGGGGAAGATGGAGTTCTGCTAATGCAGGGTCGTATTTGGGTGCCTGATGTGGATGGGCTTCATGAATTAATTCTTGAAGAGGCCCACAGTTTCCGGTATTCTATTCATCCGAGTGGCGCCAAAATGTATCAAGATTTGCGGCAACATTATTGGTGGAGGAGAATGAAAAAGGATATAGTTGTATATGTAGCTCGGTGTCTGAATTGTCAGCAAGTTAAGTACGAGCATCAGAGACCTGGTGGTTGGCTTTAGAAGTTAGAAATTCATGAATGGAAATGGGAGGGTATCACTATGGATTTTATTATTGAACTCCCACGGACTCGGAGAAAATTTGATGCAGTTTGGGTCATTGTGGACAGGATGACCAAGTCAGCACATTTCATTTCAGTGGCAGTTACTTATTCTTCAGAAAGGTTAGCTGAAATTTACATTCGTGAGATTATCCGTCTTCACGGTGTGCCCGTGTCGATTATTTCATATCGAGGTACGCAATTTACCTCCCACTTCTGGAGAGTTGTACAGCGTGAGTTAGGCACGCGGGTTGAGTTGAGTACAGCATTTCATCCACAGACAGACGGACAGTCAGAGCGCACTATTCAGATATTGGAAGATATGCTTCGCTCTTGTGTTATGGACTTTGGGGGTTGTTAGGATAAATTCTTGCCACTTGCTGAGTTTACTTATAATAATAGCTACCAGTCGAGCATTCAGATGGCTCCATATGAGGCATTGTACGGAAGGCGATGTCGTTCGCCAGTTGGCTGGTTTGAACCAGGAGAGGCTCGGTTGTTGGGTAACGATTTGGTACAGGATGCCTTGGATAAGGTCAAAGTTATTCAAGATCGACTTCGCACAGCTCAATCTAGGAAAAAGAGTTATACCGGCCGTGAAGTTCGTGATATTGCATTCATGGTTGGAGAAAGAATATTACTCTGGGTTTCACCTATGAAAGGTGTAATTAGGCTCGGAAAGAAGGGCAAGTTGAGCCCTAGGTATATTGGACCCTTTGAAATTCTTGAAAGGATGGGTGAAGTAGCCTACTGGCTTGCATTACCACCTAGTTTATCAGCGGTTCATCCAGTGTTCCGTGTGTCTATGCTCCCGAAATATCATGGTGATCCGTCCCATGTGTTAGATTTCAGCTAAGTCCAATTGGACAAAGATTTGACTTACGAGGAGCAGTCGGTGGCTATTCTAGCCCGGCAGCTCCGACATTTGAGGTCTAAGAGTTATCCTTCAGTTCGAGTGCACTGGATAGGTCAGCCGGTAGAGGTATCTACCTGGGAGTTCGAGTCGGACATGCTAAGTAAATATCCACACCTTTTCTCCAGCACTAGTACTTTTTCTAACTCTATTCGAGGACGAACCCTTGTTTTAGAGGTGGAGAATATGATTACCCAAAATGTCACTCCTCGACTTGCGTGCGAAGTCCGTAAAATTTTTCGGAATATTTTTTATGTGAAAAATGGATTAAAATGTAAACTAGAGCCTTAAAACTTAACTGAGTTGATTTTGGTCACGATTTTGAGCAAATGGACCCAAATCAATATTTTGATAGTTCCGATAGGTCCGTATCGTGATTTTGGACTTGGACGTATGCCCGGAATTTAATTTAGAGTTCCCTGGCTCAAGTTATGACCATTTAACAGAAACTAGTAATTTAAAGGCTAAAGATTTCCAAGTTTGACCACGGGTTTGACTTTTTGATATCGGAGTCGGAATCCAGTTTCGAAAATTTTCATAGCTCTGTTATGTCATTTATGACTTGTGTGCAAAATTTGAGGTCAATCGAACTTGATTCGTAGGTTTTGGCATCGAATGTAGAAGTTAAAAATTTCATAAGACTAAAGTTTCTAGTGAGTTCGCACAAGTCCTAACTTCAAATGAGCATAAATCTCATGATACTAAGTGTTATATCGTGTATTACCTATCAAATAAATGATCTTTGAGCCTAGTTTCTAATGCTTCAAACTATTTGTCATTTGGACATTCCTACAAGAAGTTACGACCAAATTACCAAAAGCTGGAAAAATGCGATTATGCAAAAAATTGTGCGACCGCAAATCAATTATGCGACCCGCAAAAGAGGTTTGCGACCCGCAAAATGGTCGCCAGTCTTCCCAGCGCACACCACTTCTGGACATCAGTTTTGCGATCCATTGTGCAACCCGCATACCTATTTGGCGGTGCATTGTGTGATCGCATACCTGTTTATGGAGGGGTAATTTTCCTATTTTCATAACCCGACTCCATTTTCATAAATAGGTTTTAGGGCATATTTTGGGGCAATTATCTGATGATTTTAGAGAGAAGTGAGAGTGTTGTAGAGAGAGGAAGTAGATAAAGTGTATTGTTTATCAAATTCTTGTCCTAGCCTTGAAATCCAACAAGAAATCCCTCAAGTTCTTCATCAAAGACATAAGGTTCTAACCCCTAATCTTCAATTTCGAGTTTGGGTAATGATAGGTGATTAAGAGTATAATTCTTGGGGTAAGTGTTCCTTATCCTATAGTGATTATATTTCATGATTTCATACTCATTTACATCATGAATCCGTGAATTTGGGGAAGGAAAATCAGATTTTTATAAAATCTTTCAAAAACGAGAATTTAAGATTTGAAGTTCCATTTGATATCGGAATTGGATAATTTTTGTATGGTTGAACTCGTAGCGGAACAGGTGTTCGGATTTCGCAAGTTTTTCGGGGATTTGAGACATCGGTCCAACTTTCGAATATTTAAATAAATTTCGAATTTTTATCCGGAAAATTAGTAAATTCATATGGAATTAATTCCTATGATTCATATTGAGCATATCGAATTGTTTATGAATAGATTTGAAGCTTTTGGAGACAAATTTAAAAGGAAAAATTTGTAGAACCCTTAAATTATTTGTTATGTGAAATGCATGTGAACGACATATAGGCGAGGTGACGAGTGTCTATACGTCGTCAAATTAATTGTTTGCCTACTTACTTGAAAAATCATAAATTATTTTAAATCATGAATTAGTTATTATAATAATTGTTTATCTCCTATTCTTTGTCAAATATTAATCATTGAATTCTTGCATTAATTGTTACAAACTATATGAATTATGTGTCTTAATTGTTATTTGACATTTAGCGTATTAAATATTAAACTGCCTATTTTCTCTCTGATTTCCATAATAACTTGCTATTTGTCATTGTTTGTTTCATAATTAAATCATAATTATTGTATGCTTGTTGTCTTATAATTTTATATTAATTGTTGCATTTATTGGGAAAATTTCTTCTATAAGAATTGGTAAATGAATATATTGGAGGAGCGGGTTGCACGCCGCAACAATATTGAATTGGTAAATGTATGTGTGTGTATGTGTGTATATATATATATATATATATATATATATATATATATATATTGGAGGAGCGGGTCGCACGCCGTAACAGAATTGATCGAAATGAATATGTTGGAGGATCGGGTTGCACGCCGCAACAGACTTATTAAAAAGTCAATATTGGAGGATCGGGGTTGCACGCCGCAACAGACTTATTAAAAGTCCATATTGGAGGATCGGGTTGCACGCCGCA
>AWOL01S0017053.1:15694-30989 GCA_000715115.1 Nicotiana otophora
GAATCACGTAATGCGAAATGTGAAATATGAAACTCGGCCAATGTGCCAAGAGAAATAATACAATTGTGACCATTAGTGCCAATGAAATGAAGAGATGTGCAAGAAATATGAAATGAGATGATTGATAGAAAAGGGTGATATCTCACATGAGACGGCCTAGACGATCGGGTCGTGATCGGACGTCATGCCGCACACATGGTGGTGAGTGTGTTAGAAATTGAAATTGAAATTGTGAGTTGGTTGATGTCTTGCATGAAATGGCCTAGCTGATTGAGTCATGATCGGATGCCATGCCGCGCATATGGTGGTGATTGTGTTAGAAATTGTAATCGTAATTGTGAATAGTGGTATACTGGTACCAAATATTTCCCAACTTAAAATTTGGAAATTTATTTAAAAACTTATACTATCTCTAATTTGATATTTGGTAATTGTTTGAGGCTTTAACTGATATTATGACTGTCCTTACTTGCATTACTGCTCGTTTCTTTGAGAGAGTGTTTCGTCATATATACTAGTACTATTCGACAATACTAACATCCCTTTTGCCGGGGTTGCTGCATTTTTAATGGATACAGGTGGTTCCACAACATGCGACACTGATCTGCTATAGCACTACACTCTTTTCCTAGCTGATTTGGTGAGCCCCACTTCACTCAGGGTCATGTATCTTTTGTTCATTTTATCACCATGTTTTGAGGTATAGCCGGAGCCTTATTGTCGACACTATTATTGTACTCTTTTGTATCTAATAGAAGCTCTGTAGACATAGCGTGGGTGGTATGCTGGGATAGGGAAAGTCAAACCAGTAATGTTGTAATTGTATCACACGTTCCACATAAAACTATGAAACAGTATGTATTGTGGAAGCTTATAAATGATGTAACTACTGATATTGAATTGGTATTGTTGTTTACTTGATCCTCCCCACTGATTAAATAATGAATTGGATTTTACTATCATACATGAGTAAGTTCGGGTAGAAGGTATTGTATAGGCTTGCTAGGCCGGGTTATCTTGGTTGAGCACGGGTCGTGCTCCCTGAGTTCGGGACGTGACAGGATAATAAAGATTCAATCTTTAATGAATATTAAAAAGTCAACTCAAAAAGTCAACCCGAGCCCGCACCTCGGAATCTGACCAAACATACAAATATTGAGCACCCATCCCGATATGAGTCCAACCATAAAAAAGATTATCCATTTTCGACCTCAAATCGACCTTCAAATCCTCAATTTATAATTTTGGAAAGCTTTTAAAAAAACCCCAAATTTCCCCAACACAAATTACTTATTAAATAAATACTATGATGGAATCATGAATAATGGGCAACTCTAAGTAAAAAACACTTACCCCGATCCAAACAGTGAAATTCCTTTCCACAATCGCATAAAACTAAGCTCTACAACTCAAAATATGTTAAAATGAACCAAACCCTCGCAATAAAATACTATATTTCACCAACTCTCCACTATAGCGGAAAAGACTTCGCGATCGCGAAGAACGAATTTCACCAAATCCCTAAACCTCTTACGCGAACATGAGGCTACAAATGCGAACGTGGTGACAAAATGTCCTCAGGCTTCGTGATCGCGGCTCCGTCCTCGCGACTACGATGAACAATGCATGCCACCATCCAACCTTGCCTTTTTTCTGTGCGGACGCGGCCCGACACTCGCGTTCACGATAAACAAACACCCCAAGAATTAGTGAATGCATCCTTCTCTTCACAAATGCAAAGTGAAAAAACCCATGTGCTAGCAAAGACTCTTCGTGATTGTGACCCATTCTTTGTGATCACGAAGAAGGATACCGGAAGCATAGAAATCAAAAGTTCCAACACATGAAGAAAGTCTAAAACCCATTCGAAACACACCCGAAGCCCTCGGGACCTCAACCAATTACACTAACAAATCCTAAAACACAACACAAACTTACTCAAAGCCTCAAATCACATAAACAACAAAACCACAAATCGTATCCCAATTCAAGCCTAGTGAATTAATGAACATTTCAAAATTCAAAACTAACGGCGAACAAGCCTAACCACCTAAAACTGACCTCAAATTTTGCATGCAAGTCCCAACTGTCATAATGGACCTATGCCACTTCTCAAAATCACAATTCAAGCCAAATATAAAAAAAGTCAACCCTCGGTCAAACCTATCAACCTTGCAAACCTTCAACTTTCTAACTTTCGCCAATTCAAGTCAGAACAACCTACGGGCCTCCACATTCACATCCAGGCATATGCTTAAGTCCAAAATCACTATACGAAGCTATCGGAACCATCAAAACACTGTTCCGGTGCCGTTAATACAAAAGTTAATCTTCGGTCAATTCTTTCAAATTAAGCTTCCAACTTTGGGACTAAGTGTCCCAATTCACTCCGAAACTCACCCGGAACCAAACCAACCACCCCGACAAGTCACGTAACCACAAATGAAAAAGGAAGAGACAATTAATGGGGTAACGTGGCTACAATACTCAAAATGACTAATCAATTAGTTACAAGAACTTTAGAGATCACCTCGTCCGGAAGTACCTGGATCTGCACATGAAGTGTAGAGTGTAGTATGAGTACAACCAACCCCATGCAATAAGTAACAAAACTAACCTTGGTCTGAAAGTAGTGACGAGCTAAGAAGAAACATTCAGATACCAATATTAATAACTAATAACAACTCATGATAAAAAGGAAAAAACAGTGTATGCATGTAGCTCAATAATATCATGTTCAGCTCGTTCACATATCAGGAATTTATGCATACTTTCCATATATAACTGTTAAAGCCCATCACGGATAATAAATTTAATTTACTAGCTAGCATGAGGAAAGTACATGTCAAATATACATGTCAAGTCAACATTGTCACTATGGAGCCATCAAGAATAATCACACTAGCATTGTACGAGTGCTGGCATAACTGCCCATCATCAAGCAGGTATATAAAACAATATGCCTGCGCCCACTGTTGGCATGTCTGACTCATGAGAGGCGGATCCTACCCAAGAATTAATTATAATAACATAGCCCAAGTAATAGGGCCTAGTGCACGTGTCACCCCAAAATAATAACACTTAGCCCAATGTGAGCATGGCGTACGCGTCACCTGCAAATCAATGCCAAATCGGCTCTGTGGCCCAAGCTCAGTCATTAACTGATCAAGTCTCAGATAATCACATCTCGTAAACTCAGTTAAACAGTGTTACACATATGAGGCACTAACAGCATGTGAAGAATCAAATAAGAAAGTACTGATACCAATATATCATACACAAACATAGCCTCGTGACTAATATTATGAGTGCAATTTAGCAAAGTAAATCATAAACAGCAAGAACAAGCCCAATCATGTTTCAAACAAATAACACATAGTCTAGACGTGGTTTCTAACATGAATCATGGCTAAAATAACCTTACAAGTTGAGAAGCGACGGATATAACAAGGCACGATAACAAAACAAATCTCATAATAATCTAAAACAACCCCTAAGCATGAACACCTCGGTGCACGCACCCATTCCCGACACCTAGAATGTGCGTCACCTCAATATGAATCATGTAACATAGTTCCTTGGGTTAATTACCCTCAAATCCAAGATTAGATATGTTACTTACCTCAAAATGCGCGAGTCAATACTCCAACAATCCCTTCCCACACGAATCGGCCTCCGAACAATTCGAATCTAGTCACAAACAACTTAATATCATCAAATAATGTTGTAGAAAACAACTTCAAACAATAAAGCTTCGACCTTTATGAAAATCAAAAAGTCAACGCGAAAAGTCAACCCCGAGATCGCACTTTGGATTCCAATCAAACTCACAATCTCTGAACACCCATTCACTTGCAAGTTCAACCATACCAATTTCATCCAATTTCGACCTGACATGACCTTCAAATCCTAAATTTTAACTTTAGGAAATGCTTTACTAAAATCCCCAATTTCTTCACTTTAATTAACCAATTATATGCTAAAACCAATGATAGAATCATGGAATATAAACGCATTCGATTAAAAAGTACTTACACTAACCCAAATCATGATCAAATCCCCTCCCAAATCGCCCAAAACTGAGCTCTCTAACTCAAAATGTGGTATAGTGACCAAACCCTTGAAATAGAGATGTTAAATAGTCTTACCAGGTATACCCTTCGCGATCGCAAACATATCCTTGCGATCGCGAAGAACAAACTTCCCAGTCCTCCAAAAGACTCTAACCAACTTTGGGACTATGTGTCCTATTTTACCCGAACATAAACCAAATATCCCCCAAAAGTCACATAACCATAATACATCATAGAGGAGAAAATAAATAGCGTATGGAGCTAAACTACTTAAAACGGCAGGCTAGGTCATTACAGCGATCACGAGGAGTAAGTCGTAAGCACGTAGAGTGTTCTGGATGGCAGGTGAAATAACGTGTTCGAGTATCAAAGGAGACCCATGGGATAGAACCACATCATTTTGAAATGAAAATATGTGTTTAAGTTGTGTTGGAACATACTAAGGAGTTTTGTGAATGGCAAGAATTTGTGTGGAATAGGTTGGATACATTACGTGGAAAGGATGTCTCAATTGTCACAACATCCTACTTCAAATGCATGCTGCTACCAAACTATAAATACTTATGAGGTGATCTACATATGAATATAAATCTCTTTGAGCCTAGTTGCCAACGCATCAAACCGGTCGTCATTTGGATATGTATGCAAAAAGTTATGGCCATTGTACTTGACCTATGTCATATGCGCGGCCGCACATATTTGGGAGTTTCTGCCTTGTGTGTGCGGCCACTTGCCCAGATGTGCGGCCACGCATGTAGGAGCCCATTAAATAACCCCAGGGCGGGGTAGAGACAAGGGTTAAGTCATATTTGAGCTAAAACCTGATATTGTGAGAGTGAGAGAGTGTCCTAGAGTGGGAGAGTGATCTTCAACAAATTGTCCTTCAATTCTTGCTCAAATCTTTGATGGTTTATAAGGAAAACTCAATAGGTCTTCATCCTAGAGGTAAGATTCTACACCCTAGCCCTAAATTTCGAAATTTATCTAAAAATGGGTAATTAGCAAGATAATTCTTGGGTATGGGAGTTGTTTATTTTGCATGCATGTGTTATCAAAGGTACGCCAAAATTATTTGGGAATAACGTGTTCGAGTATTAAAGGAGACCCATGGAATATAACCATATCATTTTGAAATGAAAATATGTGTTTAAAGTGTGCTGGAACATACTAAGGAGTTTTGTGAATGGCAAGATTTTGTGTGGAACTAGTTGGATACATTAAGTGGAAAGGGTGTCTCAATTCGCACAACATCCTACTTCAAATGCATGCTACTACCAAACTATAAAGACTTACGAGGTGATCTACCTATCAAATTAAAGCTTTTTGAGTCTAGTTTCCAACGCATCAAACCAGTAATGATTTTATAATTATGGCCACTAGTGCCAATGAAATGAAAAGATGTGAAAGAAGTATGAAATGAAATGACTGATATAAATAGTTTGATGTCTCGAATGAGACAGCCTAGCCGATCGGGTCATGATCGGACGCATTACCACACACATGTTGGTGATTGTATTGGAAAGTATAATTGGAATTGTGATTGTGGTTGATGTCTCTAATGATATGGCCTAGCCGATCGGGTCATGATCGGAATCCGTGCTAAAGGTATGGTGGTATTGGTATTCAGAGTGATTGTGGTTGATGTCTCTAATGAGATGGACTAGCCGATCGGGTCGTGATCGAACTTTGTTCTAAAAGTACTGTGGTATTGGTATTTTCAATAATGGTGTTGTGAACAATGAAACATCGGCACTAAGTATCTCCAAATTAAAAATATTGAAATTTATTTGAAAATTTATGTGGTTCTAACTTGATGTTTTGGTATTGTTCGAGGCTTCCATTGATTTTATGATTGTTCCTCCTCAAAATATTATTCATTCTATTGAGAAGGTGTTTAGTTATACATACTAGTGCTATTCGATGGTACTAATGTCCCTTTACCCTGGGGCGCTGCATCTTTAATGGATGCAGGTGGTTCCCCAACAGGAGACATTGATCAGTGACAGCGGTACACCCTCTTCCCAACTGACTTGGTGAGTCTCACATCATTTTGGGGTCATGTATCTTTTGTTCCTTGTGTATGTGTTTGAGGTATAGCCAGGGCCTTGTTGCTGGCATTATCATAGTACTATTGTTTATCTATAGAGGCTTCGTAGACATAGTGTGGGTTTTATACTGGTGCTGGAAAGGTCAAACAATGTTATGTTGTAGTTGTATTACTTGGTATGAAAAATGTGTGTGAAATTTAAGACTTTAAAATGATGAAACTACTGGTAATGAATTGGTATTGTAGACATGATCACCTTATTCACTAATTAATGAAAATATGTATTATCTCCATTTATGGATGAGTTTGGGTAGAAGGAAATCTAGCAGGCTTGCTCAGCCGGGTTCACTTGGTTGACCGCTGGTCACGCTCCCCGATTTTGGGGCATGACAGGTAGCTCCGTTATGTGTTTTGGAATGTTTTGATATATTAAGAAGGGGTCTCGAGGGATCCGAGTGTGATTCAGATTGAATTCGGAATAATACTTGACTTGGTTGAATTGATGAGGTATGTTCTTCTGGTGTCATCGCACAGGCGGAGGCTTTGGCCGTAGGTGTAGACATGAAGTTGTGTGAGGGTGCATCCCAGAAACGGAGAAAGCCAGCCGAGGCCTGGGTTCACTGGAGTGGACACCTAGGCACAAATATGCATCCGCAGGCGCGAGTGCTATTTCACAGAAGCAGAACTGTAAGGAGCTTGTGAAGGACCGCAGGTACTGTCGAGGCTCCGCTGAAGTGGGCTCGTAGGTGCGAGCATTTTGTTCACAGAAGAGGAATTTCATGGCTTTAGTTGGAATCACATATGCAATGGATTTTTCCGCAGGTGCGACAGTGTGTCCGTAAAAGCGAAAATCGCTGGGCAGAAAAGGGGGTGTTCGAACGTTTTATCTCATTTTCATCTTTTAGACCTAGAGAGCTAAGTTTATGGTGATAATTTGAGGTATTGTTTCTAGGAAATCATCGGGGTATGTGATTCTAACCCGGATTTGGCTATATTACATAAATCCATTGTTATTTTTGTCATCTAATTAGTGATTTGACCTGGAAAACTTTGGAAAAAATTGTGAAACTTCTTAAACTAAAATTTGGGAATTTGAAAGGCGATTTGAAGTCAGATTTGAGTATTTCTTGTATGGTTGGACTTGCTATCGAATGGTTATTCAAATTTTATAAGTTTTGTCGAGTTTCGAGAGGCGAGCATGGGGTTTACTTTTTGAGTTGACTTTGTGTTGCTTTTTAAAGATTTCAACTTTATTGTTCGAAATAGCTTCCTATAGTTTGTATGTATGGCATGACGTTGTTTTGGCTAGATTCTAGCTATTCAGAGTTGGATAATCACAAGAAAGTCTTATAGTGGGTTGAGTTAGCATGTTGTGTGGTAAGTATCTTGCCTAACTTTGTGTGGAATAATTACCACATAGGATCGGTGTTAGTATGTGTTAATTGTAATATGTGGAAGCTCAGCACGCAAGGTGACGAGTGTGTACACGGCCTAAATGTGGTAATTAATTGATTTTAGCTATGTAGTTTCCTTTCATGCCTTTAATTGAGTTACCATAATATGTTATATTCATCATCTTTAGTCTATGTTCACATGCTTTACTTGTCATCGTTAATACTTGTACTAACACTTTCTAATTGTCTTCACATGTTTAGTTGAAGTTATTGTCCTCTCTATTCCTTGTTCATTATTTAACTGATGAGCCCCTTACTTGAAGTTGCTATTTATTGGAATATCTTATTGTTGAATTTGGTATTGATTTATAAAGGTTGTAGTTCACACTGAGGTAACGTTATAAATTGTTGCAATGCCATTCTTGTGGAGTTATTCACTTTCGGTCACTATTGTTGAGACTCCTGTGCATATAGTGGTTTAGCCATGTGCTATTTATTATGGAAATACTATTATTGTTAACTTCTTTGGCAATTTGTGATATTGGTCACTTGAGATGCAATTTGTGATATGTTGTGATATTGATACGCATGTGGTGATATTAGGATTAGGGTCAAAACGCATGCGGTGAGATAAGGTGTGCTTGATACGCGTGTTGCTAGCAGGGGAACTACTTGAAGCCACGCGGTGTGATAAGGTGGGCTAAAACGCGGGAAGGTATTTCGGGAAAAATTATTTTCAAAACTAAATGCAATACTCTCGCGGTGGTTTAAGGAAGGATTATGACTTTTTTGTGATATGAGACTATGGGGCAGTACCTCAGTAGTGATTCTTGTTTATACCTTTCTATTACATCACTTGTGTTTTAGTTGATTTGTGTCCTTGGCATATTATTCCTTATTTTCTTCCGTATTGCCTTAGTTTAGTGTAGCTATTCTTGGAATATTTTCTTCATTGTTTCATTTCCATTATTTATCATTATCACACTGTCATATACCTGTTTAGTTTTGTTATTTATTCCGGTAGGGTCTTGACCTGACCTCGTCACTACTCAACCGAGGTTAGGCTTGGCACGTACTGGGTACCATTGTGGTGTACTCATGCTACGCTTCTGCACATATCCATGTACCTCTTACCAGCCTAGGCACCAGTGAGTAGAGTTCAGATTTAGAAACTTCAAGGTATACTTGCTGGCGTGCGCGTTCCTCGGAGTCACCCTCTATCTAGTTCTATTTTATTTTCCTTTTTATAGATATTGTTGTATAGGGATGTTCAGTATACTCTTACAGAGCTTGTGACTTGGTATCAACAGATTTTGGGAGTATTGTTATGTTGAGTTGCATAGTACTTTTATGCTAGTTGTTAAGTAATTTGAATGTTTTTATCATTTTCTCAGTTAAATTCTGGATGAATGCTTGGCTTACCTACTCTTAAAGACTAGGTGAAATCATGACATCCTACGGAGGGAAATTGGGTCAGTGACAAGTTGGTATCAGAGCCCTAGGTTCATAGGTGTTACGAGTCACAAGCAGGTTTAGGAGAGTCTCACGGATTTGTATGGAGACTTTTGTACTTATCTTTGAGAGGCTATGGAACTGTTAGGAAATTTCACTTCTTTTATCCCTTATCGTGTGAATTTGTTGACATCGGATTTATGAATCTATGTCTTTCTATTCTCTCACAGATGGTGAGGACACGCACCGCTGGATCCAATGATCTGATACCCGCCCCCTGCTAGAGTCGTGAGAGGCCAGGGCTAGGGCCGGGGCTGATGAAAGGCTGAGGAGGGGATGTAGTGCAGCCAGAGCACTTGCCCAAGCTGCAACAGAGGAGCCACTAGTAGATCCTATTGGGAGGTAGGCACTTGCGGCGCATGTTGATACCCCTGCACTTCAGAAGACTCTCGCCCAGTTCTTGAGCATATTTGGTACTCTAGCTCAGGCGCGGTTGATTCCACTTGCACCGGCAACATCTCAGGCAGGGGGAAGAGCACAGACTCCCACGACCCATACCTCAAAGCATAGATTCCATGTAGAGCAGGTACCACAGGTTATACCAGTGCTGCCGGTTGTCCCAGTTCAGCCCGAAGTTAGGGCAACAACATATGAAAAGGAGTAGCTCAAGGTCGAGTGGTATAAGAAGGAACATCCTCCTACTTTTTATGGCCTAGTTACAAAGGACACACATGGCTTTTTGGAGAAGTACCACTGAATTCTTTGTACCATGGGTATAGTGGAGATGAGCGGGGTTGCTTCACTACTTTCCAGCTATCGGGACCAGCATACTAGTAGTGGAGGGCTTGGGAGGAGGGTAGCCCCGCCGAAGTATCTTCACTCATATGGGCTCCGTTTTCAGAGATGTTCCTGAGAGAGTTTGTACCCTACAAACTTTGGGATGCATGGCGCGCGGAGTTTGAGCAGTTGCGCCATGGTACTATGATCATATCAGAGTATGCTCTCAGGTTTAATGAGTTGTCCAGGTATGCACCTGCTTTGGTTTTCACAATTAGAGATCGAGTCCGTCGATTTATCAAGGGGCTCAACTATGGTATTAGATTCAGCATGGCTCGAGAGTTGGAGACTGATACTCCATACCACTAGGTGTAAGAGATGAGATGGGGATTGGAGGATTTGCGGTGCCAAGAAAGAGAGGACAAGGAGGCTAAGAGGCCTCAAGATTCTGGTGGATATAGTAGTGCCCGTGCCCCAGTTGCAGCCCATCTTGGTAGAGGATATGTGAGCTGTCCAGTTCATGCAACACTTTTATCTTCCAGTGGTATTCCGGCTACTCCCGGGTCTCAAGTTGCCCATTATACACTGCCACTGTCTAATGCACCTCCAGCACGGGGGGCTTTCAACGGTCAGTCCAGCCAACCAGGCCTGAGCCAGTTTCAGCAGCCATGCCCTCCGAAAGCTTGTTTAGAGTGTGGTGATACTCGTCATTTAGTAAGGGACTGGCCCAGACTCAATATGGCTGCACCTCCATATATTACTAAAGCTCAACATATTCCAGAGGGTCCCCGTGGTTACCGCACCAGTTGCCACTCCACCTGCTCAGCCAGCTAAGGGTGGAGGTCAGGTGTGTAGGGGTCGCACTAGAGGGGGAGGCCAAGACAGATGTTATGCTCTCCCGAGTAGGACGGAGGCAGTTGCATCAGACTCAGCTATCAGAGGCATTGTTCTGGTTTGTCATAAAGATGAATCAGTCTTATTTGATACAGGATCCACTTATTTATATGTATCTTCTTACTTTGCTCTATAATTGTGTATATCTAGTGATTCTTTGAGTTCTCCTATCTATGTGTTCACGACTGTGGGAGATTCAATTGTTGTTGACTGTGTGTATCAGTCGTTTTTAGTTGTTATTGGCTGGTTTGAGGCTAGAGTTGATCTATTGTTGCTCAATATGGTAGACTTTGATGTTATTTTGGGCATTTATTGGTTGTCGCCCTATCATGCTATTCTTGATTGTCACGCCAAGACGGTGACATTGGCTATGCCATGTTTTCTATGGTTGGAGTGTAGGGTACTTTGGATTATGTGCCTAATAGGGTGGTGTCTTACCTTAAGGCACATCGGATGGTTAGGAAGGGGTGTGATGCATATCTAGACTTTATGAGAGATGTCAGTGTTGATACTCCTACCGTTGAGTCGGTTCCGATAGTAAGAGACTATCCAGATGTATTTCTGTCAAATCTTCAGGGCATACCGCTCGATAGGGATATCGATTTTGGCATAGACTTGTTGTCGGGAACTAAGCCTATTTCTTTTCCACCATATTATTTGGCCTCAGCAAAGGTGAAGGAGTTAAAAGAGAAATTGCAAGAGTTCCTTGATAAGGGTTTCATTCAGTCTAGTGTGTCACTATGGGGTGCTCCGGTCTTGTTTGTGAAGAAGAAGGATGGTTCTATGCGCATGTGTATTTATTATCGGAAATTGAACAAGATTAGAGTAAAGAACATGTATCTATTACCATGCATTGATGACCTACTTGATCAACGGCAGGGTGCCAGAGTGTTCTCAAAGATTGATTTGCGGTCATGCTATCATCAATTGAAGATTCGGGATCCGGATATTTCAAAGACAGCTTTCAAGACTCGGTATGGTCATTACGAGTTCCTTCTGATGTCATTTTGGCTGACCAACGCACCATCAACATTCATGCATTTGATGAACAGTGTATTTCAGCCCTATCTTTACTCATTCATCATTGTGTTTATTGACGACATCTTGGTGTACTCCCGGAGCTGGGAGGTTCATGAGCAGCATTTGAGGATTGTGCTTCAAACCTTAAGAGAAAAGAAGTTGTATGCAAAATTTTCAAAGGGACAATTTTGGCTTGACTTGGTGGCGTTTTTTGATCATGTAGTGTCGAGTGAGGGGATAAAGGTAGATTCGAAGATGATCGAAGCAGTGTAGAGTTGGCCCACATCGTCTTCAGCTACTAAGATCAAGAGTTTTCTTGGTTTGACAGGGTATTACAGTAATTTCGTAGAGAGTTTCTCATCTATTGTTGCAACTATGACTTAATTGACCCATAATGGTGCTCCGTTCATATGGACCGATGAGTGTTGGAGAGCTTTCAAAAGCTCAAGACTGTTGTGACTACAGCCCCAGTATTGGTTATGTCTACGGGTTTAGGGTCTTACACTCTGTATTACGATGCATCATGTATTTGCCTCGGCACGGTGTTGCTACAAGATGGTAGGGTGATTGACTATGTGTCTAGATAGATGAAGGTGCATGAGAAGAATTATCCTTTCCACGACTTGGAATTAGTAGCAATTGTTCATACCTTGAAGATTTGGCAGCACTATTTGTGCCGTGTCCCTTGTGAGGTCTATATCGATCACCAGAGTCTACAATATTTGTTCAAATAGAAGGATCTTAAATCGCAACAACGGAGGAGGTTAGAGTTGCCTAAGGACTATGATATCACCATTCTATATCATCCTAGGAAGTCCAATGTGGTGGTCGATGCCTTGAGTCGAAAGGCGTAGAGATTGGGTAGTGTAGCATATCTACCGGCAACGGAGAGGCCATTAGCATTGGAGGTTCAGGCCTTGGCCGACCAGTTTGTTAGGTTGGATGTTTCGAAGACGAGTCATGTTCTTTCTTGCATTGTTTTTTGGTCTTCTCTATATGATTGTATTAGAGAGCGTCAGTATGACGACCCCCAATTACTTCTCCTCGAGGACACGGTCCAGCACGACGATGCCAAGAAGGTTATTTTTGGGGATTACTGTGTGTTACGGATGTAGAGCTGGCTATGTGTGCCCTATGTTGATAGCTTGCATGAGTTGATTCTGCAGGAGGCCCACAATTTGCGGTGCTCCATTCATCCGGGTTCCGCTAAGATGTGTCAGGACTTGAGGTAGCACTATTGGTGGAGGAGGATGAAGAACGGCATAATGGAATATGTAGCTCAGTATCTAAATTGTCAGCAGGTGAAGTTTGAGCATCAACGGCTAGGTGGGTTGCTTCTGAGGCGTGAGATTCCCTAGTGCAAATGGGAGCGAGTTACCATGGATTTCGTTGTTGGTATCCCATGGACTTAAAAGAAACTTGATGCAGTATGGGTGATTGTGGATAGGAGCCAAGTCGGCTCATTTCATTCCTGTGGAACTTATTATTCAGGGCAGCTGGCTCGGGTCTATATTCGCGAGATTTTCCGACTTCATGGCGTGCCGGTATCCATCAACTTTGACCGGGGTACGCAGTTTACATTGCGCTTCTGGAAAGTCGTACATGGGCACACAAGTTGAGTTGAGAACAACATTCTACCCTCAAACGGATGGACAGTCCGAGCGCACTATTGATGAGTGGTGACTTTACCATTTATTTTAGTCTCTTTTCTTTAGTTTCTGTATTAGTTAATTATAATATGAGGTTGTTTATGGTGTGTATTGCTAGATTTTAAAGTAAGTGATGCCAGGAAAAGAGTTAAATTCAATTGAAGAGGAATTGAGTGAAAAAGTGTAAAACTAGTGCAAATTCCTTCAATGATTCTGCATCTACGGAACACTGTGCGCTTATGCAACCTCGCATTTGCGTGGAGAAGGCCGCATCTGCGGAATTCAAGAAACCTTCGCTGGGATCACATCTGCAAGTGAGGAAACGCATATGCGGTCGAGCTTCTATGCTTGATATCCGCATCTACGATCGCGCTTCTATGCGTGTAAGTCCGCTTCTATGAAGTAAATGTTTTCTATCAAAGGTCGCTTCTGCGAGAGGCTATCCGCATCTGCGGAACTGCACCTGTGAGGATCCCTCCACAGGTGCGGTCAACGGGCTTCAGCTATGGACAATTTTGGAATTTCACATTTTCTCCATTCCAAACCCATTAATACACGACCTAGCTTATTGGAAACACATCTTTGGCTTAATGTTTAGTGTCATGACTAGAGAAGAAAAGTTTGAAAGCTAGGGTTCTTGCACACACACTTGGTTCTTGAAGAGTTGGAGTTTTTAGTTGAGAATTTCGTACCCATTTATGTTCATTTCTTCATTTCCTTGCTTTTGTATTGAATATCTAAGTGTGTAGTATTTTTTCCAACACTTGAATCCTGTTTATCGAAATATTTATATTTAAAGTGTGGATTAAATACCTTGTTGTGCTTATGTATTGAACGATTTTTATTTATAATGAAGTGAGTTATTGTTTCTTTAATTATTCTTGTTCTTTAATGTTTCCAAAGGGATTAGCTAACCCTATGACTCGCCCATTAACTTCGAATAATTTTGGGAAATATAATTTGGGGTTGGGAAAGATTAATTAACAAGAACCTGAGGCTTTAACCCTCACTTTATAGATTTTACCTAGGTATAGGATTGAACTACTTGTAGCCATATTCATGTGAGCTTAATCTCTTAGTTGTTTTAGGGATAATTCAGTTAGGAAGTCTTGTTAGTTTTTTGAAGTAGCAAATATAGAATTATTACCCGAGGTTAATTAACATAAACTTACTCATATTTGTAAAATCGTGAAATACATTGGATCGTTACTTAGGTATAATTCCCGTTGCATCCATGCTTGTAGCCATTTATCATTTTACTTGCTTTCTAGGTTTAATTACATTTTCTCATTGAGACATAAATATTCCCAAAACCATTCTAAGTGTTTGGCTTAGCATAATAACTGATAATTCTCTTACACGCCTAATTTCCTACATATTTTTCTCTGTGGGATTCGACCCCGACTCACAGTTAGGTAAATTATATTGCATGCGACCATGTACATTTACTTTTTAGTAGTGGATTTAGACGTCATCAACTATTCATATATTGGAGGATATTCTTCGTGCCTATGTTATGGAGTTTGGGGTTTCTTGGGATCATTTCTTGCCGCTTGCGTAGTTTGCCTAAAATAACAACTACCAATCGAGTATTCAGATGGCTCCATATGAGGCCTTGTATGGGAGGCGGTGTCGGTCTATGGTGGGTTGATTTGAATATACTTGATCCACCCTTATCCCGACGCATGTGCATCACAATGAAATTCCTCCCTTATGTCACCACATGCACATCTCGCCACCCTTATACTCCACACAACATCAATCAACCCACACATCATGTCCACATGTTCCACAATATCACAAAACAACAAAATCAATACTCATGTCAAAATATAGCCTCACAACTAAAAAGTAACGTGCACAAGGACAATACAATAACATAAGAGTGTGGGGAGTATTCAACAATAACACATGTTTCAAATAGAAAACAACCCCAGTTCAAGGCATATTAATAACCTAAGGTCTAATCCAGCCATAAATCACACACGC
>AWOL01S0017059.1:0-11284 GCA_000715115.1 Nicotiana otophora
CAAGCTTATTTATTATTAAAACAACAAGATCACATATAACATTCAACTATATACTTTCAGCACGACAACAAAATGAATAGCCAAATAGCAAAATTCACCCTACACAACAACAATTGCACAAATGTCACCAACAGAACTACTACTTAACACGACGAGCGGTAAGCTTGGATTGGAACCAAACCCCAACTCTCTTTACCGTCTTTCTTACATGTAAAACACCTTCAAACAGTCCAGAATATAAAAACATATATTGGCAAGACATTGCAACCTTATATCCATCATAAAAGTAACATCAAACAACCTAACAACATATTACAACTATATGGACAACTTCTAGGTATTGTGTGGTTCCTTATTCTCCTTTTTAAAAAATCATTAACATACGAAAAATATTTACTAGCATAACAACAATACGAACATTATAACCAAGCTATTCCCCATTATTTCCAGCCATATGAAGGCATATACACAACTCCAAAATAGTCCAATAAGAGACAACAACTTCTTATACAACTTCAAGTTCTATCTTGTAATTATTCATCCAAATAACTTAACCAACACATATATAAGATTAAGCCCGGGAAATAGAGTGTTATACATACCTTAAATAATCAGAAAAAACTCGAACCAAAGCTTTACTTAGCTTACAAGCACCCTTAATGGCATCACAACACCATAGAGACTCTTTTCTTCACTTAGGCTAACGTTTGAGGATAGGTCTAGGTAAAACCATCTTGGATTAGACTTGGAACCTTGGAAAGCTATTACAGAGGTGTTCATAGAGTTTGTGATATTTCCTTGGTCAAAAATAGCCAAATTTGACGCGTCCAACCCTGTTAAAATGTTCAAGGGTCCTCCACCACCTAAGTGGGTCACATTAGGAGCTGCTAGTGCAGTCTCGCAAAAATGCAAATATCTCTATACTCTGATGTCGTATAGACAAACGGTTTAATGTGTTAGAAACTAGACTCATAAATATTGAATTTGTAAGGTGGAAAATCCCATAATTCCTTGTATATTGGTATAAGAGCTCCGCTACATTTGACCTAATATTTAGTACATTTATGAATGTAACTTGTGATGAACTTTTCCAACTTTTGTTGCACAACTCGCTTAGCTTCAACACATAACACAAGACTATCATATGACTAAAATAAATCATAATATGACCTCTTTATCATGTTTATAACCCTAGTATCACCCCAAAAGTACATGTTGTAACATTACCAACTTGTCGACTTTCGACGAAACTTATTTTCTTCTATTCGTTTAGCTTCTAAGCCTTCCAACCCTCTTGGTACTAGTTATTCATGATCTTAAGTGTTTGTAACCTCAAAGGTAACATGATTAACTTACTTTATGTACTTTCAAATATAATCGCATTTTTGAGCTTACATCAATTGACTTACGATGTACTCTCACGTATGAAAACATGGGGTGTAACATCATTCCCCACTTTGGAACATTCATCTTTGAATGTTGACTTATGCGCTTATCAATATCATAACCTATAGCTCTTACGAATACTTTAATACTGTCCTTGCCATCTGTGCAACTATTCTGCGAATAAATCTAAAGGCCAGGGCATTCCCTCCTTTCGGCCTCTTTCTCACACCACGACTTGTGGTCGAAATTCATCCAATCTCGTAACTACTGTTACCTTCTATCATGCAGCATGTACGTCTTTGTCCTTGTATGTGCGACTATGTGACCCTTCTCTTCTTTATCCTCCAGCCTTTAGCCAATCTCTAGGCCGTACTTTGTGAACATGTATAGAACTATGACAAGCTATCCTTCTAGGCATCTATTAGTGTACTAAAGTCCTTTGCTTGGTACTTTGTCGAACTTACGACTATTTTTGTATCTTGTTTCATAGCATCGTTTATCTATTCTTGTGGCTTTATTAAAGCTAGGTAGGTTATACTATACCATAACACTTACTTCAGTTTATTATTACCGAGATCTACTGCCCAACTCCAGGTTACTCTCTCTCAGCTTATCCTATATGTATAAATCTAAGTCCTCTAATACTTCATCATCACTATTCATCTTTAAAATGATAGCGTAATCTCATCTCACACTTTGTAACTTTTATCCATCCATTGTTGATTCAGCTTAATGTTGATCCATAATTAACCAATGATAACGTGAAACCTCTTACGTAATACATTGTCACTAGGGTACAAGTCGTATCGGGGAACATTTGAAGTGATTTGCCTTGATCCACCTAGGGACGATACTATACTTCAATAACCTTAGTTCGTAGCATGCCCATGTGATTCATCTTACAGTGGGGTATTCTAATCTTTGCAATTCATGAAACCTTTTCTTTAAATCATTACTCAACCAAAGGCATAAATTTCATCATCTTATCTATCACAATTAGACCCTTAATCTACCACCAGAGCAACATGTCATCTTTTTAATTGCTCCTAGTCTTAGACTCCTCTGAGTCATTCAGGCTATACTGAGCTTTTTATAACTTAAGGAAGCCATCAACTCTCTTATTTTGATGGGTTTAATCCTGAGGCCTTACCTATTATTTTAACCTTCTCACTCATCTTTTCTAATCCTTACTCCTGTCTATCTAAAACCTTATTGCTCTACCATACTTTAGATTGCGAACTACACATATCTATTCATACTACTCGCAACCTTCCTTTAACTTGCTAGCACCATATATTTCCTTCCGTGTCTTCTCAGTTGTCTTTAAATGTAAGCAATTTGCAATTTGCTGCATGGATACTTAGCTTATCTCAGTGCCCGCGAATACTTGAATTCCCTGTAACTCATATGATTGCAAATATCACTTTTGACTTCCGTTCATTAGTCACGATAGGTGCCACTTTCTTAAGGAGTGCATCCAATGTTGTAGTGAGACCGTTGTTACAAGACCATTTCTTCTTCACGTTACTATGCTTAGGTTAAAGCTTTCTTCCTTATTTCCTCAGCTAGTCTTTCCTTGTAGTATTTAGGGGAGACCCTCTGAATCTTATAAAGTTGCGAGCTTATTACGTCCTATACCAAAGGGGAGGTGCCTTGGTGTATGTTATTTGCTGATGATATAGTTCTGATTGATGAGATGATAGGTGGCGTTAATGAGAGGTTGGAGGTTTGGAGACAGACCCTCGAGTCTAAAGGTTTGAAGTTGAGTAGGACTAAGACTGAATATCTGGAGTTCAAGTTCAGNACGTTACTATGCTTAGGTTAAAGCTTTCTTCCTTATTTCCTCAGCTAGTCTTTCCTTGTAGTATTTAGGGGAGACGCTCTGAATCTGATAAAGTTGCGAGCTTATTACGTCATATACCAAAGGGGAGGTGCCTTGGTGTATATTGTTTGCTGATGATATAGTTCTGATTGATGAGATGATAGACGGTGTTAATGAGAGGTTGGAGGTTTGGAGACAGACCCTCGAGTCTAAAGGTTTGAATTTGAGTAGGACTAAGACTGAATATATGGAGTTCAAGTTCAGCGACGTGACGTGAGAAGCAGACTTGGACGTGAGGATTGACTCACAAGTCATCTCCAAGAGAGGTAGTTTCAAATACCTTGGGTCAATTATCTAGGGGGATGGAGAGATAGATAAGGATGTCATGCATCGTATAGGGGTGGGGTTGATGAAATGAAGGTTATTGTCTGCCGTACTGTGTGACAAGAATGTGCCACTGAAACTTAAGGGCAAGTTCTATACAGAGGTGGCTAGACTAGCCATATATTATGGGGTAGAGTGTTGGCCAGTCAATAATTCTCATATCCAGAATATGAAAGTAGTAGAGATTAGGATGTTCCGATAGTTGTGTGGGAACACTAGGTTTGATAAGATTAGGAATGAAGATATTGAGGAGAAGTTGGTCATGGCTCCCACATATGACCAGATGCGGGAAGCGAGGGTTAGATGGTTCTGGCACGTGCGGATGAGAAGCCAAGATGATTCGGTTAGGAGGTTTGAGCGATTGGCTTTGGCGGTTATGAGAAGAGGTAGAGGGAGGTCTAAGAAGTATTGGGGTGAAGTGATCAGGCAGGACACAACTCAACTTAAGATTTTCGAGGGCATTGCTCTTTATAGAAAGGTGTGGAGGTCGAGCATTAGGGTTGAAGGTTAGGACAGCGTCGAGCATTTTTCTCCTTTTTTCCGAGGGGGGATTAGTCTCTTAGGGTATTGTCTTGGACTATTAGGGGTGTATGTTATCTCCGCACTATTTTTAGATGCTTATATTATTTTTCTGATTTTTGTTGTTGTCACAGACTCTGTTGTCTAGTTTTGTTTTCTTGAGTTAAGGGTCTCATAGAAATAGACTCTCTACCCCTTTGGGGTAGGGGTAAGGTCTAAGTACATTCTAACCTCCCAGACCCCATATGTGGGATTTTACTGGGTTGTTGTTGTTGACAAAATTTCCCAATAATTCTCTTCAAATTCCATTTAGTAGATGTTAAATCTCCTAAACAATCATGTTATGTAATAAAAAAGGATCAAAATCACTTACCCAATAGTTTGTATGAAAATGACTCTTCCAAATCGCCTTCCACCGAGTTTAGGGCTCAAATATGTGATGAATGAAGCTAAGTCCCGAAATACACTACATATAATCAGCTGCAAATATCGCATTTGCGACAAGAGGTTTGCAAATGCGACACAAGCAGCACAAATGCAAAGCCTACCCCAACCATGAGCTTATCGCAAATGTGACAACTGGTCTACAAATGCGAACCTAGTAGGCTCGCAAGTGTGAGAAAGTAATCGCAAAGGCGGCCTGCTCCAGTCCCAGCTCCCCATTACAAATGCGATCAGGGGTTCGCACATGCGAACCCAGAACCCATCGCAAATGTGATATTAGTTCCGATAGTGCAAAAGTTGTTCCCCTAGTGCAACATCACAAAAAGCGAGCAGGATCTCATAAATGCGGTGATCGCAAATGCGACCATTTCCTTGCAAATGCGAGAACCGAACACCTGCAGTAATCGTAACCTCTCTTAAACTCTCTGGGACGCGTCCAAAACTCACTCAAGCCCTCGGGGCTCCACTCCAATTATTTTCACAAGTACATAATCATCATACGAACTCACTTGCACGATCAAAATACCAAAAAACGTCCAATACCATGAATCAGACACCATAACACACGAAAATTACAATGAAACTTTAGAATTGCAAAAAGACAACATACGTCTAATTCCTATTAAGCAAACTCGAAATGCCACCAAATTTTGCAGACATGTTCCAAATGGAAAAATGGAGTCGTACAAAGCCACAAAACCAAAATCCGATCCCGATAGACATAAAGTCAAACCATGGAAACTTAGGAAAATTCTAAACCTTCAAATTGTCAACTTTCGCCAAAAGTACCAAATCAGCCTAGAAACCTCCGAATCCAATTCCGGGCATATGCCTAAGTTCAAAATTACCATATGGACCTATTAGAATACTAAAAACTCCGTCCCGAGGTCAAATACACAAAATTCAAGCTCGGTCAACTCTTTCAACTTAAAGCTTCCTAGTTAAGAATCATTCTTCCAAATCATTCACGAACTGCTGAGGAACTAAAACAAACAATACACACATGTCATAATACACCATACATTTCTACGCATGACCTCAGACTACCTAATTGAATACAAATTCTCATAACAACTTGTCGGGTCAATACATTCTCCCCTACTCAAACATGTGTTGATCCTCGAATGTGCGAAGAATCATCCCAAAGCCAACAAGTCACTGTATAAACTCACCATGCCCGTACCCATAGGTGATCTCACTTCATCCCAATCTATATAAGTTTGAAAACACAATCTAACTGATGATCATTACCGTAACATTTGCTCACAACCCTTAGAACCCAATCTTCAACTTTCCAAATTAATTATGCGACACGATTCTCGCATCTATATCTTGTATAAGTCAGTATTAAGCTGCATCAAGCCATAACCATATCCCAAGTGTATTCAAATGATATTCCACATAACTTAGGTACACATAGCCATAGTTTCCGACCACAATAGTCATTCAAATAGCAAATATTGTACCAGCATCTAACATCCTATCAATAACAACCTTGTTCCAAATCTTTGAACACATCCAGTGATGAAAGAAACACACAGAAACTCATAACCCTCCATCACATTAACTAGTGATGGAGCTTTCTTGCCTGACGAGAACCAAAGCAAAAATCTAGGCTGGCTAAAGACACTATAGTTCCAAACATAACTTAATCAAATATAATGGCACTCAATTCAGGCTCAATAACTTCATCTCATCTAATACAAGCTGCTATACCAATATGCCATACAAATCCTACCTAGAGCTACATACCATGCAATAAGTGCCCCAAACAAGCGACTAATTCGTTGTACCCAATAATTGAAGAGAATCAGATGAGAAAACTGCCCCGCAAGCTCAACAGATACCACCATGAAGTGCAATGCTATGAAGCCATCACACAAGGGAGAAAAAATACCAGAATTAAGCCCAAAGAATATCCCAACATAACTCTGATATGATGCGTGACCCAATCGAATCACAGGTACACATAGGATACGTGGTGCTGTGATGCTCACTATCAATAACAAACACGCGATGTGCATGGACATATAAATAGAAGTGCGGGAACAACAAACACGCGAAATGTTGAAGCCCAGAAGTGATTGAAGAGAAGTGCGGACCCCACATAATTTGTGCGGCTACAGAACATGGTCGCACTAACAAGAATCAAAAAGTTCAGAGAGTGTGCAAAATGATCAAGACTGAAGCCTTGCCAGAAGTGCAGACCGGACATGATGTATGCGACCGCAGAAACTAAAGTGCAACCGCAAATCAAATTGTGTGACAGCAGAATCTCTCAACCTGCAGACTCAAACAATGTGCGGACCGCACATGGAATTGTGCGGCCGCAGAACCTCCCGAAGGGCATTTTCATCAGCTAATTTTGGGCCACTATAAATAGACAAAAATAGCTTTTTAGGTCAAAATTTGAAGTTGTCTAGCTGTAGCCATTGTAGTTTACCATTTTGGGTAATTCTTGATCATTTTGGGACAAAAACATCATAGTTTATCATTTTAATTTTATATTATGGCTTTAATTAGTGTTTCTTGTTTGTTATCTTCATTTTCTACTATGAGAAGCTAGATACTTACTAGGTTTGTGACCGAACCCTAGTGTTTAAACCTTATGGGTAGATATCTTAATGCTTGTTTATGATTGGGTGTTTGTTATTTAGCCTTGTTCATACTTTAATTTTAGAATTAATGGTTGAAAACATTGATTCATGCCTTGTTGACTTGGTCTTTACTTGAGAAAGAGGGACCTAGTCCAGGAAAACTTGGCTAACAAGAAATTGGGCTTGTTAAGTATTTGAATAGCTTAAATAAAGGGTTTGAACTAGAGAGAGAGAAAACCCGACCTAAGCTCGTATCAACTATTTAGCTTGATACTCATTTGGGCTTGAGAAAGCCAAATTTAGCAAAATCGCTCTATGGCTGAGAGGTAGGTAACTTAGAGTTGAGAGCTATAATACACCCCAATTACTAAAACAAGTGTTAACATAATAAAGCCATTAGGCGAACACCTAGGAAAAGGTTATATCCCTAGGCCAATTTGCCTATTTGAAAACAACCAAAAACAATTACTCAGTGTCTAATTGTTTTTCTCTAGTTGATCATTGATATTGTAGTTTATAAAAGAAATTAGTAAAACCAACTTGATTGGAAGTGTATTTAAGTTGTTTCGTCTGCACGCATCAAGTATACTCTAACAGCCATTTTTAGCTCCCTGAGAAAATCGACCCCGGCTCATAGTTGGGTAATATTCTTCTAATGATCTCTTCCACTCATTGTTGAGTATGGATTGGGAGTGGATCAATATTTGGCGCCGTTGCCGGGGAGCATAAACTATGTTAGCTATATATTTGAGTGTGTTTTTGGAAAATCTTCTTTCCCTTCCGTGTTACGAACGTGTTTAAGAAATCTTACGTACAATCATGGAAAATAATGAGCTCAAAAAAATGCCTTTGGGGGACTTGGACGGTGAGGAGCAACAGCTCGATGAGGTACTTCAAGTGCCACAACAAAGAGGTCGGGGACCATAAGACAACATGCCCGTTCCACCCCCGGCTCCACCATATCCACCACAAGCATCTCCACACCATATATTGCCCAACGAAGGTTATGCTAGTGCATAGTCCCTCCCCATATTAGGGCGGGCAAATTTCAAATCACCAATGTGATGCTCACTCTGCTAGAGCAATGAGGTTTCCTTACCGGTGGTCTAACTCAAAATGCTTACAAACGTTTGAAAGGCTTTCTAGATACATGTTGGGGAAGCAAGCAAACTAATGTTTCTGAGGATGCATTGAGGCTAAGGATTTTTCCCTTCTCTCTACGGGGGAAATCTTAAGATTGGTTGGAACGTTTGCTGAACCATTCAATTCACATTTGGGATGAGTTGGCGGCCAAGTTCATTGCTAAGTTTTTCTCTCCCGGGCACATGGCTACACTTCTAGATGAGATCTTGGCATTCAAACAAGAGCTGAATGAACCACTACACGAAATTTGGGAGCGCTATGGAACAATAGTTAAGGAATGTATCAGCAACGATATAACGGAAAACATGTTGCAACAAGCCCTTTATCATGGGATTAACATAACCAATCAATGTGTAGTGAATCAACTAGCCGCTGGGAACATTATCACTCGGCCTTATGTGGAGGCGTGTGACATTCTAGATAATATGGTGAAGACATCAACAGCTTGGAAACTCGTGCCAATGTCCCACAAGCTAATCCAAATATGATCCACCTCCACAGATAATTGCAAGACCATGGGCAAGCCATTGATGAATTGACCACTACCATGACTCAACTAGCAAAGTCTCAGCTAAATCAAGTGCAAGCCCCTAAGAAAGTGCATACTATGGAGAGAGTGAATGTAATGTTGAACAAGAAGAGGACTAACGGTCCACAAATGAAAACCCGAGTGGAGAACTATATGCAAGCTGATGAAGGTTTTGTTCAGGATAATTCTTATAATGAGCAAGAGGAGGAAGTGCAATATGTGAACATTTTTCAAGGGAAATGAAACAACTTCCAAGGACCAAACCAACAAAAATGGCGACAAAAAAACAATCATGGCAATTGGAGTTCTAACAATCAACGCAATTGGCATAACAACAACAATCAAGGAAATTATAGTGGAAACAACCAAGGAAATTGGGGATGCAACAACTAACCTGGTTGGGGTAACAATCAAGGCCATCGGGGGGTCGAGTTTACAAAGGCCGCCAATGTATCAACAACTGACCAACCCACCAAAAGAATGCACATTCGGATGCCTTACTTTCCTCACACAACACATAAATCCACAATCTAGAAGTTCAATGGGGCAAATCTCTCAAGCTCTAAATTCTTGTCCTAAGGGTGCACTAACAAGTGACACGATGGTAAACCCAAAGGGTAATAACAATATGGGGCATGTTATGGTTGTTATCACAAGAAGTGGAAGAGGCAGGAATGCACCCACCTCAAGTGGAAGGCAACTTACTGATGATGATAATGTAATGCAAGAATAATAGATCCCGAATAATGTTGCTCAACCAAATGAGGAAGTTCAGTTTGATATATATGCTAGTGTGGAAGAGAGGCAAGAGGAGGTGAACCCATCTACGGAATACATCATTGACAAACCGGAGCTAGTAGTGCAAACGTCAATGGCACCATTTCCTAATTCTCCACCTTCATACCATCAAAGACTTGCTAAGTAAAATGGTGAGAATCAATTAAAGAAGTTCATTCAAATGATGAAGAGTCTTTGAATCAATGTGTCATTGGTAGAAGGTTTGGAACAAATGTACAGTTGTGCAAAGTTCATGAAAGATCTTGTGACAAAGAAGCGATCAATGAATTTTGTGACAATCAAAGTGACTCATCAAGTGAGAGCGATTGTTCATTCAATGACTCCTAAGATGGAGGATCCCGATGCTTTCACGATTCCTTGTAAAATTAGAAGTACCGAGTCTGGTAAGGTCTTTGTGATCTTGGAGCAAGTACAAATTTGATGCCCTATTCAGTTTTCAAGACTTTGTGGATTGGACAACCAATACCCACGGGTGTGATTGAAGATGTTTTGGTCCGGGTTAATAAATTCATTCTTCTGGCAGACTTTGTCATTCAAGATTGTGAAGGTGATTATGAAATGACAATTATTCTGCTACGGGTAAGGCTCTTTGTGCTATTGAAGCCGTAGAACTTACTTTTTGGGTTGGTGATGAAAAAGTGGCATTCCATGTGTGTATGTCCATGCAGCAACAAAATAGCAATGAGGTGTGATCTCTTGTGGATTCGGTGACTGATGTTATTGTTGATGATACAAGTGATACTATCAATGTTGGTGATATGTTGGAGGACGTCTTGCTCAACTTTGATGATGACGAGATGGATGGTTTCATGAAATCTATGAACTCTTTAAAGGGAATAGTGTCGTACAACTATACACCCCGAAAATTGTCTTTGGATCTTGAAAATAAGAACACTCTTCCTACAAAGCCTCCTATTGAAGAGCCACCTGCCTTGGAGTTGAAGCCATTGCCTCCATACCTTTGTTATGAATTTCTTGGCCCTTGTTCTACTTTACCGGTTATTGTTTCCCCTTGTTTGACTAACGTGCAGGTAGATTCCACATTGGCATTGTTACAAAAGAGGAAGAAGTCTATTGGGTGTACCTTAGCGGATATTTGGGGTATAAGCCCCACCTTTTGCATGCATAAGATCAAGTTGGAGGATGACGCTAAACCATCCATTGTACATCAAAGAAGACTCAATGAGGCTATGAAAGAAGTTGTCAAGAACGAGATTATCAAGTGGTTGGATGCTGGGGTTTTCTACCCTATCTCCGACAGTTCATGGACCTCTCCGGTTCGATGTGTCCCAAAGAAGAGGGCATGATGGTGGTCACCTGTGATAAAACTGAATTGATGCCTATAAGAACAGTGATCGGATGTGAGGTATGTATGTATACTCGAAAGCTCAACAAAGTAACAAGGGAGGATAAATTTCCACTTCCTTTCTTAGGTCAAATGCTCGATAGATTGGTTGGTCGTGCTTCACACTACTTTCTTGATGGGTACTCGGGCTACAACCAAATTCTCATTGCTCTAGAAGATCATAAGAAAATAACATTTATATGTCCCTGTGGTAATTTTGCTTTCATGAGGATGCCATTTGGTTTGTGCAATGCACCAGTGACTTTTCAACGGTATATGATGGCTATTTTCACGGATATGGTGGAGGACTACCTTGA
>AWOL01S0017060.1:0-49149 GCA_000715115.1 Nicotiana otophora
GTTGGTGCTCGGCAAGTATGGCCCGGGTGCTAGTCATGACCCTCCAGTTGGGTCGTGATAGTGTGAGACTTTTAAGATGTGTTTTCTGTAGACCTTTCGGGCAAGCCACCCGACTGTCATATTGAGTTTGGTATTGATCTGGTGTCGGACACTCAACCTATTTCTATTCCTCTATAACCTATGGCACCAGCAGAGTTGAAGGAATTGAAAGAGCAGCTTAAGGAACTTCTTGATACGGGGTTCATCAGGTTTATTGTGTCGCCTTGGGGTGCATCGGTTCTGTTTGGGAAGAAGAATGATGGTACTATGCGGATGTGAATCGACTATAGGCTATTGGAAAAAGTTACAATTAAGAACAAGTATCCTTTGCCGCACATTGATGACTTATTTGACCAACTACCAGTTGTGGATTCGGTACTCGAATATTATGAAGACAGCATTTAAGACCCGCTATGGTCACTATGAGTTCCTATGATGTCTTTTAGGCTTACCAATGCTCCAAAAACATTCATGTATATGCTGAACAGTGTAGTCCAACCATATCTTGATTCGTTTGTTATAGTGTTTATTGATTATATACTGGTGTACTCATGTAGTCAGGAGGAGAATGCACATCATTTGAGGATTATACTGCAGAGGTTGAGGGAGAAGAAGCTTTTTGCCAAGTTCTCCAAGTGTGCATTTTCGCATAGCTTGGTGGCAGTCATGGGGAACGTGGTGTCTAGAGAGGGGATCAAGGTGGATGCAAAGAGGATAGAGGCAGTTCAGAGTTTACCCAGATCGTCCTCAGCTACTGCGATTCGCAGTTTCCTCACTTGGCTGAATATTATTGTCGCTTCATGGAGGGTTTCTCGTCCATTGCAGCGCCCCTGATCACATTGACCCAAAAGGGTACTCTATTCAGGTGGTTGGATGAGTGTGAGCATAGCTTTTAGAAGCTCAAGACTACCATGACCACAACTACAGTTCTAGTTTTGCCTTCGGCATCAGGTTCTTATACAGTGTTTTGTGAGGCTTCTCGGATTGGTATTGGGTGTGTCTTGATGAAGGAGGGTGGGATGATTGCTTGTGATTCATGACGGTTGAATCCTTATGAGAAGAACTACCTCGTTCATGATTTGGTGTTGGCAACCATCATTCATGCATTGAAGATACAGAGGCATTATCTCTGCGGTGTGTCTTGTGAGGTATTTACGGATCATCAGAGTCTCCATCACTTGTTCAAGCAAAAGGATCTAAATTTGAGGCAGTGGAGATGGTTGGAGCTACTAAAGGACTACGATATTTCCATTTTGTAAAATTCTAGGAAGTCCAATATGGTGGCCGATGCCTTTAGTAGGAAGGGGGTGAGTATGGATAGTCTTGCATTTATTCCTATTGAGGAGATACCGCTTGCATCAAATGTTCAGGCCTTGACCAATCAGTTTGTGAGGTTAGATGTTTGTGAGGCTAGTCGGTTTCTATCTTGTATGTTTTCTCGGTATTCCTTATATGATCGCATCAGAGAGCGTCAGTATGATGACCCCATTTGCTTGTCGTTAAGGACACGATTTAGCATGTGATGCCAAGGAAGTTTCTATTGGGGATGATTGGGTGTTGCAGATGCAGTGTCGGATTTGTGTGCCCAATTTAGATGGGTTACTTGAGTTTCTTCTTAAAGACGCCCATAGTTTGCGGTATTCCATTCTTTCGGGTGCCGCGAAGATGTATCAGGACTTTAGGCAGCACTATTCGTGGAGGAGGGTGAAGAAAGATATAGTGGGGTTTGTAGCTCGGTGCTTATATTATTAGCAGGTGAAGTACGAGCATTAGAGGCCGGGCGGATTGCTTCAGAGTTTTGAGATTCTGGAGTGGAAATGGGAGCGTATCACCATGGATATCGTAGTTTGGCTATCAAGGACTTTGAGGAAGTTTTATGCTATTTGGGTGATTGTGGATCAGTTGACCAAGTCCGCGCATTGTTTTGGAGCAGTTGGCTGAGATCTACATCTGCGATATTATTCGCCTTCACGGTATGCCGGTGTCCATCATCTCAGATCGGGGCACACAATTTATGTTGCAGTGTTGGAGAGCAGTGCAACAAGAGTTAGGTACATGGGTTGAGTTAAGCACAGCATTCCACCCTCAGACGAACTGGCAATCCGAGCACACCATTCAGATATTAGAGGATATGCTACGCGCTTGTGTCATGGATTTCGGGGGTTCTCGGGATTAGTTTTTGTCGGTTGTAGAGTTTACCTCTAACAATAACTGCCAATCGAGTATTTAGATGGATCTGTATGAGGATTTGTATGGGAGATGGTGTCGTTCTCCTGTTGGTTGGTTTGAGTCGAGTGAGGCTAGACTATACGGTAGTGACTTGATTTAGGATGCTTTGGAAAAGGTTAAGTTGATTCAGGATCAGCTTCGCACGACACAGTCTAGACAGAAGAATTATGCCGATCGGAAGTTTTGTGATGTTGCTTACATGGTGGGAGAGAAGGTACTGCTCAGAGTTTCACCCATGAAGGGTGTTATGAGGTTCGGGAAGACGAGCAAGATGAGCCTACGGTATATTGGGCCCTTTGAGGTGCTTGAGAGGATTGGAGAGGTGGCTTACAAGCTTGCATTTCCACCTAGTCTATCAAGTGTTCATCCTCTGTCTCATGTTTTGGACATCAGCACGATTCAGTTAGATGGGGATTTTGACTTATGATGTAGATCCGGTGGCCATTTTGGATCGGCAAGTTCGAAAGTTGAGGTCAAAGAATATAGCTTCAGTTCAGGTGCAGTGGAGAGGGAAGCCAGTCAAGGAGGCTACTTGGGAGACCGAGCGGGAGATGCGGAGCATATATCCACAACTATTTGAGACTCCAGGTATGATTCAAGACCCGTTCGAGGACAAATATTTGTTTAAGAGGGAGAGAATATAACGACCCGGCTTAACGTTTTATGTATTATGGCCATGTTCCCATATTTATTGCTTATATTTTGCTCATTTATTGTTATGTGACTCCCCGGGGTGGTTGGTTTGGTTTCGGGGATATTGCGAAATGAATTGGGACATTTAGTCCCAAGATGGCAAGCCTAAGTTGAAAGAGTTGACATGATACTGACTTATGTGTAAATTATTCCGGAATGGAGTTTTGATGGTTTTGATAGCTCTGTAGGATGATTGTGGACATAGCAGTGTGTCTGGATAGTTATTTGGAGGTCCATAGGTTATTTTGGCTTGAATTGGAGAAAGTTGAAAAAATAGAAGTTTGGAGAATTAAGAAGTTTGACTGAGAGTTGACTTTGTGGCTACCGGGCTCGCATTTTGGTTTAGGAAGTTGGAATAGGTATGTTATGTAATTTATGACTTGTGTGCAAACTTTGAGGTCAATCAGAGTTGGTTTAGTATGTTTCGGCATTAGTTTTGGAACTTAGAAGTTCATAAGCTCATTAGGCTTGAATCGATGTGCTGTAAGGTCCCGTAAAATTTTGTAAAGGAAAAATAATATTTCATGGTGACGGACTAGGCTTATGGACCTTTTGGTTTGAACAATGCACTGGAACATAAAGCCAAAATATTTTGGCAGCGGAATGCGTTTCCGTGGTGCATTATGCGACCGCAGAATCACTCTGCGGGCCGCATACTGGCCACAGAAGTGAGGCAAGAGATGGTCAGTTTGGATGCAACTATGTGGTGACTATGAGACCGCATAACTGTTCTGCGGTTCATTATTCGACCACATAACAGGTCTGCGGGCCGCATAGTGACCGCATACACAGTCAGATTTTTGCCATTTATGAACACCAATTATACAACCGATATACGGTCACATATCGATTATGCGATCGCAGACCTTGTTCCGGAACTCCATTTTTGGGTTTTTAAAACCCGACCCTACTTCGTTAAATACACGCTTTGGGCCATTTTTGAGCTATAATCTGACATTTTAGAGTGAGAGAGAGTTCCCTAGAGTGAGAAGGTGTTCTTCAATTCTTGCTCATGTTTTGGAAGATTAAGAAGGGAAACTCACTAGGTCTTGATCCTAGAGGTAAGATTCTATACCCTAACCCTCAATTTCTAATTTCGTCTAGAAATTGGTAATTAGCAAGATCATTTTTGGGCATGAGGGTTGTATATTTTACATGCATGTGTTATCAAAGGGTGTAGGAAGATTGTTGAGCTAAAAATGGTAAAGGTTGGGTGGTGGGATGATGGAATCCTCCATAAATGGACCTTAAAACCTTAATGCACACCTAGTATTAGATAAAATGCTCAAATGAGCTAGAACCATGAGCATCTTCCTAATTTTGGTTCAATTTGTTAGTTTTCTACAATAGATTGAAATTGCTAAGGATTCCGGAACATTTAAGAGTTTAAGGAACCTCGATTGAGGTATGTTGGCTAAACTCTTCTCATAGAATTGAATCCCACGGTATTCATGTAAATTATGTAAGTCCCGCGTGGTTCATTATAAAATAGACTATTCCGAGTAAGATTGGGTTGAAAGACATATGTTTACAAGTATCACAAATGCTTTATCTATGTTATGTTATCAATTGAGGATGTGTTAAAATATGGGCTGTGCATTAAAATTATTCGACTTCAAGGCAAGTTCCAACGAAGGCTATTATGCCAAATTTTGTGTATAATCTCTATGTGACATTGATCCCTAATTGCTCACATATATAATACATGCCTTGATTTGAAATGTTATTATTGTTGTTGATGCCGTTGATATTGGAAAGTAAAAATGTGATCATGAAACACTAAATATGGCCAACGTGCCAAGAATGATTATATAATTATGGCCATTAGTGCCAACGAAATGTAAAAATGTGAAAGAAGTATGAAATGCGTGTTTATGTCTCGAATAAGACAGCCTAGCCTATCGGGTCATGGTCGAACACCGTGCCGCACACATGGTGGTGATTGTGCTGGAAATTGTAATTTAAATGGTGATTGTGGTTGATGTCCCTAATGGATATCCTAGCCGATCGGGTCGTCATCAGACTCCGTGTTAAATATGATGGTATTAACATTGAGAGTAATTGTGGTTGATGTCTCTAATGAGATAGCCTAGCCGATCGGGTCATGATCGGGCTCCGTGCTGAGAGCACGGTGGTATTGGTATTGTGAATAATGGTATTGTGAACAATGGTATATCGATACTAAAAATCTCCCAATGTGAGACATGAAAATCTATTTGAATACTATCTTGATCCTAAATTGAGGTTTGATGTTGATTAAGGCTTCCATTGACATTATGATAATCTTGTTTGTATTATTTCTCATTCTATTGAGAGGGTGTTTAGTTATACATACTAGCACTATTTGACAGTTCTAACGTCCCTTTTTCCGAGGGCGCTTCATCTTTAAATTGATGAAGGTGGTTCCACAATAGGAGATATTGATCAGTAATAGTAGTGCACCTTCTTCCAAGCTGACTTGGTGAGCCCCACTTCATCCAGGGGTTATGTATCTTTTGTACTTTGTGTATTCTGTTTGAGGTATAGCCGGGGCCTTGTTGAAGGCATTATCATTGTACTCTTCTTTATCTATAGAAGCTCCATAGACATGGTGTGGGTTGTATATTGGTGCTGGGAAAGTCGAACTATGTTATGTTGTGCTTGTATTACTTGTCCATTTGAGACTTTAAAACTGATGAAATTTATGGTAAGAAATTTTTAATTGCAGATATGACCACTTGATTGTTTGATTAATATAAACATATATTCTCTTTATTCACGAATGAGTTGGGTAGAAGGAAATCTAATAGGCTTTCTCGGTCGGGTTCATTCGGTTGAGCTCCTGTCGTGCTCCTCGATTTTGAGGCGTGACATGTGCGATTTGTGGTTTTAGTTTTGTTTTATGTAATATGAGGCTTCGAGCGAGTTCGTATGATGTTTTATGACTTGTCGGTATGTTTGGTTGGTGTGATTCGGATCATGTTCGCCACAATTTGTAACTTTGAGGAACTGCTGATTTTCTATTACTGGTTTCCTCTTTTGCGGTAGTAGAGAAGGAGATGCAATCGCGAAGAGTTATTGTGGGCAGCTGGGGATTTGTTCTTTGCGTTCGCGATAGTGTATTCTCGTTCGCTAGCTTTGTGAGGCTCAGGTCATCGCGGATGCGGGGAGGTCCACATGGTCGCATAGAGGAGTGGTAACCTAGGCGTCAGGCTTTAAGCCTACACGATTACAGATGTGTGAACGCGTTCGTGGAGTGTCAGGGGTGATGACAATCGCATTCGTAAAATGGTCTTCACGTTTGCATCGGCTATTTGTTCTTCCTGATCGCGAGGAACTTTCCACGATTGCGAAGAGGAACATCTAGGCATAATATAAGATTTAAAAAATGAGGGTTAGAGTATTATTTCATATTTGGACTTTGGGAGCTCGGATTGAGGCGATTCTTGGAGGGATTTTCAAGAAATTGATTGGGGTATTTGATTCTAACTCGGATTTGGTTAATATACATGAATCTATCATTGTTTTTACCATTTAATTAGAGTTTTGGGTCAGAAATATATGGGGAAAATTGTAGATTCTTCTTAGGCTTTAATTGGGGGATTTGAAGGTCGAGTTGAGATCAGAATTGAGTAATGTTTCTATGGTTGGACTCGTGGTTGAATAGGTGTTTGGATATTTTAAATTTTGTTGGATTCCAAGATGTGGGTCTGGGGTTGACAGTTTGACATATGGAATTGATTCTTATAGCTCGTGTTGATTGTGTTGAGTTGTTTGTGGCTAGTTTCGAGTCGTTCAAAAGACAATTCACGAGGCAAGGTCTTGTTGGAGTAGAGATTTGCACGGTTTGAGATAAGTAATACTTCTAAACATGATATTGAGGGCATGAATCCCCAAAATAGGTGTTATTTGGTCGATGTTGAGGTGATGCACATGCTAGGCAATGGGCGCGTGGGCGTGCACTGTGGTAATTGTGACCAGGTCGATTTCGTGGTAGTGCATAGTCATGAAACCTTGTTTATATTCATGAGATCCCTATGCGTTATAGTAATTGAGCTGGAATCCATGTTAGAAATCATGTTTATGCAATATGTTTAATCTGTTGAGACCCATTGGGTCCTTTCGGCTTTTGAATTATTTTCTTAAATGGCAATTTTGTACTCAGTCACATCGATCATTTGCATATCATATATCATTCTCTGTTACTATTTATTATTGTATCATATATCATTGTTTGGGCTGATTGGCATAATATTTGTGAGCCCGAGAGACTAGAGCGATTGAGAACTTAGTTGGCGCCTGAGAGTCGTGTTGTGAGAGAGGTTGTGAATCGGGCTGCACGCTCGCAGCATGCAATATTGGCTTTATATTAGCGCTTGGGTAGGATCCGCCCCTTTGTAGTCTGACATACCAGTAGTGAGCGCAGGTACCGCACAGTGCTGAGTGACTGAGTTTGATGAGTGAGAGACTAGGCAGTCAGATTGAGTACTCTAGAGCGGGAGTACGTGAGGTTATCATTGTGATGCATTAATGGTGACATGCACATTTGATATGTAGATATATAGATGTAACATTCCTCATATCAGCCATATTTTCCATATTTCATCTATGTTGAACTTAAACTGTTAAACTTGAAAGCATGTCTACATTCGTGTACTGTGTACCATCTAATTATGAGTTCCTATGACATATTACTGTGATATTTCTTGTCATATCTGTACTGTTGTAATCTGGTTTGGATTGTACCTTTCTGAGATCGTCACTGCTTATAGCCCAAGGTTAGTCTTGTTACTTATTGAGTACATTGGGTCGGTTGTACTCATACTACACTCTGCACTTCGTGTGTAGATCAAGGTACTTCTGGGCATGGCAGTTGTTAGCTGTGGAGCCTTATCTATTCGGAGACTATTGAGGTAGCTGCCTGGACATCAGCAAACCTTGACACTCTTTCTTTTCAGTTTATCTGTATTGTTCTATCATTCTAGGCAGTGTTCTAACAGTCAGACTATGTTGTCATTTAGATGCTCATGTACTTAGTGTCACCCGAATATTTGGGGATTTTGTATTGATTTGCGGTATTTTCTTATCATTTATTATGAGATTTTTATTATTAAGCTTGTTTCATTGTGTTTTAAATTTGAAGATTCGTGGTTATTTGTGATTGTCGGCTTGCCTAGTATTACGATAGGCACCATCACGACATGTGAGATTTTGGGTCGTGACAAGTTAGTATCAGAGCATAGGTTACATAGGTCTCACGAGTCATGAGCAGGTTTAGTAGAGTCTTGTCGATCGGTACAGATAAGTCAATACTTATTTTTGAGAGGCTGCCGAAACCATAGGAAAAACTTCACATTCTTGTATTCTTGTCGTGTTGAATTGTTGATTCCGAGAAACTAAACTTCTACTATTCTATTATCTCATAGATGGTGAGGGCATGTGCTGCCATTTTGGGCTGACGGCCACCAGTACCACCAGATAGAGCCACGAGAGTCCAGGGCCGTAGTAGAGGCAGAAGTACAACTCGTACAACAGCTAGAACAGCACATGTAGACCCACCAGTTGCTCCAAGTCAAAAGCAAATTCTAGATGTAGTTGAGTCGGTGGGACCATCTCAAGCACCATCTGTACCCATTGGGATTGCAGGCATTCAACAGGCTCTAGACCAAATATTGACTGTTTGCACTAGCCTTGCTCAGGCGGTTTCAGTTCTGGCCACGCCAGCCACTTCTCAGGCTAGGGAGGTGGTCAGACTCCCTCCACCTGTGCTCTAAAGCAGGTGGTGGAGGGACGTCAGAATCCGAGGGTACTACCAGCCCAACCGGTTGTAGTTGTTCAGGCCCAGGTAGGTCCCACTATGAGTGACAAGGAGCAGAAGGGACTAGAGAGGTTTGGGAGGCTCAAGCGTCCATCATTCAGTGGGGCTGAGTCAGAGGATGCTCAGGACATCATGGATAGGTGCCAGTGAAGTCTTCGCACGACGGGTGTTTTGGAGACTAATGGGATCTCATTTACTGCTTTTTAGATGTCGGGGGCAGCCTTCATATGGTGGGAGGTCTATGAGCGGAGCAGGTCAGCCGGTACGACATCACTTACATGGCACAAGTTTTTCGTTCCCTTTTTGGAGAAGTTTGTGCCACCGACCCGCAGGGAGGAGTTGCGTAGGAAGTTCGAGAAGCTATGCCAGGAGGGTGTGGTTTGTGACCCAGTACGAGATTGGATTTTCAAAGTTGGGTCGTCACGCGATCTAGTTGGTTCCCACATAGAGGGAGAGGATTAGGAGGTTCATTGATGGCCTCAACTATGAACTGCGCTTTGTTATGACTCGGGAGATTGCATTGGATGGTAGGTTTGATGAGGTGGTTGATATTTCTCAGCGGCTAGAGCAGGTCCTTTGTCAGAAGCATAAGGAGAGGGATGCCAAGAGCCCTCATAGTTTGGGTGGTTTTAGCGATGTTTCTTCTGGAGTGAAGTCCCACCACAGCAGGGGTCGTCCTTATAGGCCCGCTCAAATAGCTCGTCTGGTTCATCATGGTAAATCATCTAGCCATGGTTCATACAATGCTCGTCCGGGTCAGTCATATATCATTGCCCTCCCCCCTTAGAGCTCATCTTGTGCTCCATTTGTTTAGGGTTCATCAATACCAGGTTCTTGTAGTTGTTATTCTGGTTCTCGGGGCCCGATTCAGTCTCCACCACCATTGACGGATTAGGGTTGATACTAGTGGGGGGATTTTTGAAATGTCAGGAGGTATTATACAAGTCTCTTGGGAGGTCTAGTTCAGAAGAAGGATCAGGTTCTGACTTTTGCAATAGTTACTTCACCACCCGCCCAATCAGCTCGGGGTGGGGCTCATGTAGCTAGAGGTCACCCTAGAGGGGGAGGCCGATCGGGTGGTAGTCAGGCTCGATGTTATACTTTCTCTCCTAGGCCAGTGTTTCTTTAGATGCAATGATCACATGCATTGCCTTAGTATGCGACACAGATGTTTCTATATTATTTGACCCTGTTCCACTGATTCGTATATATCATCATATTTTGCTCGTTATCTGGATATGCCACGTGAGTCCTTAGTTTCACATGTCTATTTATCTACGCCAGTAGGCGATTCTATTATTGTGGACCATGCATATCGGTTGTGTGTGGTCACTATTGGGGGATTGGAGACTAGAGTTGATCTTTTATTGCTTAGTATGGTTGATTTCGACATGATTTTGGGTATGGATTGGTTGTCCCCATGTCATGCTATCATGGATTGTCACGCTAAGACCGTGACATTGGCGATGTGAGGATTACCTAGGATCGAGTGGAGAGGTTCTCTGGACTATGTTCCCAGCAGGGTGATTTCATACTTGAAGGCGCAACGGATGGTTAGGAAGGAGTACTTGTCATATTTGGCTTTTGTGAGAGATGCTCATGCTCATACTCCTACTATTGATTCTGTTCCTATAGTGCGAGACTTTCCGGATGTACTTCCTGCCAAACCTGTTGGGCATGCCACCCGATAAGGATATTGATTTTGGTAATGACCCGGTGCGGGGCACTTATCCCATTTCCATTCCTCTGTACCGTATGGCACCAATAGAGTTGAAGGAATGGAAAGAGCAGCTTCAGGAGCTTCTTGATAAGGGGTTGAGTAGGCATAGTGTGTCGCCTTGGGTGCACTAGTTCTGTTTGGGAAGTAGAAGGATGGTAGTATGTGGATTGATGACTTATTTGACCAGCTTCAGGGAGCTAGGGTGTCTCCAAGATTGATTTGAGGTCTAGGTATCACCAGTTGAGGATTCGGGACTCGTATATTCTGAAGACATCATTCAGGACCTGCTATGGTCATTATGAGTTCCTTATGATTCTTTTGTTCTGACCAATGCCCCAACATCATTCATGCATCTGATGAACAATATATTCAAGCCATATCTTGATTCGTTTTTCATAGTAGTTATTGATGTAATCCTGGTGTACTCATGTAGCCACGAGGAGCATGCACATCATTTGAGGATTGTACTACAAAGGTTGAGGGAGGAGAAGTTTTATGCCATGTTCTCAAAGTATGAGTTTTGGTTTAGTTTGGTAGCGTTCTTAGGCATGTGGTGTCCAGGAAGGGGATCAAGGTGGATCCAAAAAAGATAGAGGCAGTTCAGAGTTGGCCCAGACCGTCCTCAGCTATTACGATTCAGAGTTTCCTAGGCTTGGCCGAATATTATCGTCCTTCGTGGATGGTTTCTCATCCATTACAGCGGCCTTGACCAGGTTGACCTAGAAGGGTTCTCCATTCAGGTGGTCGGATGAGTGTGAGGAGAGCTTTTAGAAGCTCAAGACTGTCGTGATCACAGCTCCAGTTCCAGTTTTGCCTTTGGCATTGGGTTCTTATACAGTGTTTTGTGATGCTTCTTAGATTGGTATTGGGTGTATCTTGATGCAGGAGGGTATGGTGCTTTTTTATGCTTCACGCTAGTTGAAGCCTCATAAGAAGAACTACCTCGTTCATGATTTGTAGTTGGCATTCATCTTTCATGCATTGAAGATTTGGAGGCATTATCTCTATGGTTTGTCTTGTGAGGTATTTACGGATCATCAGAGCTCCAACACTTATTCAAGAAAAAGGATCTAAATTTGAGGCAGCAGAGATCGTTGGATCTACTAAAAGAATATGATACTACAATTTTGTATCACCACGGGAAGGCCAATGTGGTGGCCGATGCCTTGAGTAGGAAGGTGGTGAGTATGGGTAGTCTTGCATTTATTCTTGTTGGTGAGAGACTGCTTGCATCAGATGTTCAGGACTTGGCCAATCATTTCATGAGGTTAGATGTTTCGGAGCCTAATCGGGTTCTAGCTTATGTGGTTTCTCAGTCTTCCTTATATCATCGCATTAGGGAGAGTCAGTATGATGGCCCTCATTAGCATGTCCTTAAGGATGCGATTCAGTACGGTGATGCCAAAGAGGTATTGGGGATGATGTTGTGTTGCGGATGCAGGGTCGGATTTGTGTGCCCAATGTAGATGTGTTACATGAGTTGTTTCTTTAGGTGGCCCACAGTTTGCAGTATTGCATTCATACGGGTGCCGCGATGATGTATCAGGACCTCAGGCAGCACTATTGGTGGAGTAGGATAATGAAATATATAGTGAGGTTTGTAGCTTAGTGGTTAAATTGTCAGCAGGTGAAGTACGAGCATCAGAGGCCGGGCGGATTGCTTCAGAGGCTTGAAACTTTGGAGTGGAAATGGGAGCGTATCACCATTTACTTTGTAGTTGGGCTCCCACGGACTTCGAGGAAGTTTGATTCTATTTGGGTGATTGTGGATCGGTAGACCAAGTCCACGCATTTCATTCTAGTTGGGACTGCCTATTCTTCAGAGCGGTTGGACGAGATCCACATCCGCAAGATTGTTTGCCTTCACGGTGTGCCGGTGTCCATCATCTCAGATCAAGCCACACAGTTTACATTGCAATTTAGGAGAGTAGTGCGGCGCGAGTTAGGCACACAGGTTAAGTTGAGTACAAATTTCCACCCTTAGACGGACAGGTAGTCCGAGTGCACGATTTATATATTGGAGGATATGCTACGTGCTTGTGTCATGGATTTCGGGGGTTCTTGGGATCAGTTTATGTCGCTTGCAAAGTTTGCCTACAATAACAACTATCAATCGAGTATTTAGATGGCTCCGTATGAGGCTTTGAATGGGAGACGGTGTCGGTCTCCAGTTGGTTGGTTTGAGATGGGTGAGGCTAGGCTATTCAGTACTGACTTAGTTCGGGATGCTTTGGACAAGGTTACGTTGATTCATGATCGGCTTCGCAAGGCACAGTCTAGATAGAAGAGTTACACCGATCGAAAGGTTCGCGATGTTTCTTACACGGTGAGAGAGAAAGTACTGCTCAGAGTTTCACCCATGAAGGGTGTTATGAGGTTCGAGAAGAAGGGCAAGTTGAGCCCTCGGTATATTCGGCCTTTTGAGATGCTTGAGAGTACTAGTGAGGTGGCTTACAAGCTTGCATTGCAGCCTAGTCTATCGAGTGTTTATCCAGTGTTTCATGTTTCCATGCTCCCGAAGTATTTCGGCGATCCATCTCATGTTTTGGAAATCAGTGCGGTTAAGTTAGATGGGGATTTGACTTATGATGTGGAATCGGTGGCCATTTTGGATCGGCATGTTTGAAAGTTGAGGTGAAAGAATATAGCTTCAGTGAAGGTGCAATTGTGAGGGCAGCCAGTAAAGGAGGCTAATTTGGAGATCGAGCGTGAGATGCGGAGCAGATATCCAAGCCTTTTGAGACTCCATGTATGATTCTAGACCCGTACGAGGACAAACGTTTGTTTAAGTAAATGACCCGATCGGTCATTTTGAGTGTTATAGCCATGTTCCCCCATTTATTGCTTATACTGTGCTCATTTGTTGTTATGTGACTCGCCGGGGTGGCTGGTTTGGTTCCGGAGATGTTTCAAAATGAATTGATACACTTAGTCCCAAGATTGGAAGCCTAAGTTGAAATAGTTGACTGAATATTGACTTATGTGTAAATGACGCCATAATGGAGTTTTGATGGTTCTGATAGCTCCGTTGGGTGATTTTGGATTTAGGAGTTTGTCCGAATAGTGATTTGGAGGTACGTAGGTGATTTTGGCTTGAATTGGCAAAAGTTGGAAAAATAGAAATTTGGAGAGTCGAGAAGTTTGACTGAGAGTTTACTTTGTGGTTACCGGGCTCAGATTTTGGTTCTGGAAGATAGAATAGATTTTTACAAAATTTGAGGTCAATCGGAGTTGGTTCGGTATGTTTCAGCATTAAATTTGGAAGTTAGAAGTTCATAAGTTCATTAGGCTTTAATCGATGTGCGAGTTCGTATGATGTTTTAGGACGTGTTGCTATGTTTGGTTGGGGTCCCGAGGGCCTCGGGTGTGATTCGGAACATGTTCGGCACTTTTTGGAACTGCTGATTTTCTGTTGCTAGTTTCGTCTTTCGCGATCGCAGAGAAGGAGAAGCGATCGCGAAGAGTTGTTGTGGACAGCTGGGGACTTGGTATCTGCATTCATGATAGTGTGTTTGTGTTCGCGTAGCTTTGTGTGGCTCAGGTCATCGCAGTCACAAAGGTCCACGCGATCGCATAAAGTAGTGGTCAATTGGGCGTCATGCTTTAAGCCTACACGATCGTAGATGTGTGAACGCATTTGCAGAGTGTCAGGTGCGATGACCATCGCGTTCGCAACTTGGTCATCGCATTCGCATAGGATAATATTTGGGGAAGCTTATTTTTGTCGCGATCGTGTGAGACTTTTCCGATCGTGAAACGGAATATATGGGCAGAATATAAGATTTCAAAAACCAGGGTTAGAGTATTATTTCATATTTGGACTTTGGGAGCTCAGATTGAGGCAATACTTGGAGGAATTTTCAAGGAATTGATTGGGGTAAGTGATTCTAACTCGGATTTGGTTAATATATATGAATCTATCATTGTTTTTACCATTTAATTAGTGTTTTGGGTTTGAAAATTTGGGGAAAATTGTAGAAACTTCATAGGCTTTAATTTGGGGGTTTGAAGGTCTAGTTGAGATCGGAATTGAGTAATTTTGGTATGGTTGGACTCTCGGTTGAATGGGTGTTCGGATTTTGTTAATTTTGTCAGATTTCGAGATGTGGGCGCGGGGTTAACTTTTTGAGTTGACTTTTTGACGTTTGTTAAAGAAATTAGCTTTATCATATGGGATTGTTTCCTATAGCTCGTGTTGATTGTATTGAGTTATTTGCGGCTAGATTCGAGTCGTTCGGAGGACGATAAACAAGGCAATGGCTTGTTGGAGTAGATATTTTCACGGTTTGAGGTAAGTAACACTTCTAAACTAAGTTCTAAGGGTATAAACCCACGAAATACATGTTATGTGGTTGGTGTTGAGGTGATGCACATGCTATGAGACGGGCGTGTGGGAATATGGGCGTGCATTGTGGTAATATGACCAGGTCGGTTCTGTGGTACTGTGTAGTCATCAAACCTTGTTGCTATTCATGTGATCCCTATGCGTTGGAGTAATTGAGCTGCAATCCATGTTAGAAATCGTGTTTATGCTATATACTTATCATATTGAGACCCACTGGGACATTTCAACCTTTGAATTATTTGCTTAAATGGCAATTTTGTAGTCAGTCACATCCATCATTTGCATATCATATCTCAGTCTCCATTACTATTTATTGTTGTATCATATATCATTATTTGGGCTAATTGGCATGAGATTTTTGTGAGCCCGAGAGACTGGAGAGATTGAGAACCGAGTTAGGGCCTAAGAGTCGTGTTGTAAGAGAGGTTGTGGATCGTGCAGGCTGTATGCCGCAACAGGCCATATTGGCTTTATATTAGTGCTTGGGCAGGATCCAGCCCTTCAGAGTCTAACATACCAACAGAGAGTGCGGGTACCGTACAATACTGAGTGAATAAGTGTGATGAGTGAGAGTTAAAGCAGTCAGATTGAGTACTCTGAGAGCGGGAGTACGTGAGGTTATCATTGTGATGCATTAACTGTGACATGCACATTTGATATGTAGATTTAGAGATGTAACCTTCCACATCTTAGCCATACATGGCATATTTCATCTGCGTTGAGTTTAAATTGTTAAACTTGAAAGCATGTCTACATTCTTGTACTGGGTACAATCTAATTATGAGTTCCTCTGACATTTTACTACTATATTTCCTGTCATATCTGTACTGTTGTAATCTGGTTTGGACTGTACCTTTTTGAGCTCGTCACTGCTTTCAACACAGGGTTAGTCTTGTTATGTATTGAGTACATTGGGTCGGTAGTACTCATACTACACTCTACACTTCGTGTGCAGATCGAGGTACTTCTAGGCACGACGGTTGCTAGCTTTGGAGCCTTATCTATTTGGAGACTATTGAGGTAGCTGCATTGGCGTCCGCAGACCTTGACTCTCCTTCTTTTCAGTTTATCTATAATGTTCTATCTTTCTAGACAGTGTTTTATCAGTCATACTATATTGTCATTAGATGCACATGCACTCAGTGACACCCAGATTTTGGGGGATTTTGTATTGAGTTGCAGTATTTTCTTATCAGTTATTATGAGATTTTTATTATTAAGCTTATTTCATTTTGTTTTAAATTTAAAAATGTGTGGTTATTTTTGATTGTCGGCTTTCCTAGTATTGCGATAGGCACCAAATGCAAATGAAAATTGCTTACCTCAAATGTAGTAGTGAAATTACTCTTGAAAATCTCCACCTCTCGAAGTCTATGGTTCAAAATATGAGACAATGGGCAAAATTCCGAAATTATATCATTAAGTGCAAAGACCAGTTATACACCTCGCGATCCCGGAACCCACTTCGCGATCACAAAGGCCAAATCCTTGCCCAGCTGTAGCCCTTCATCACGAACGCAAAGCCCTTAAGCTAACGCGATGCCTGACCACTACAAGGCACTATACCAAGGCGAACACGTTGCCTTAGATCCTCCCTCTTCGCAAACGCGACCTCACCAATGCGAATTCAAAGAGGGAATTACTCCTGGAAGCTCTCCCTTCCATACGATCATGAGACCAGCTCACCAATCGCGAAACACTACAACACATCAGTAAGTTCAAAATAAATATCGAAACAAAAGCAGAATAAGCATACGTGGCAATAGTCATAATAACCTTCTAAGATTTGGTAAAACAGAGTAACGAACTCAAGCTGGATACATGGAATGATCTCAAGGATCGAAACAAAATATTGTTCAAGTTACACATGACAATACAATATAAGGAAAGGAATCTATAAGACTGCGACGACCAACCAAGTCTACCTTGAATCCTCACGATCAATAAGCTAACTCTGCCCGAGTCTGATATCTCCAATACCTGGCTCTGCACAACAATGTATAGAAGTGTAGTATTACTACACCACGGTCGGTACCAAGTAAGTAAAAAGACTAACCTCGGTGGAGTAGTGACAAGGTACAAGTCAAGACACTCACTAGACAAAATAACCTATGCAGTATAGAAGTATAAAGTTGTAAGGCCCCGTAAAATTTTACAAAAGAAAATAATATTTCGTGGTGCCAAATTGGTTTTATGTGTTGAGGATTATACCGAAATGCACAATGCACTGAAAAGTAAAGGAAATTTCTTTTGCAGCAAAATACGTTTTTGCGGTCCATTATGCGACCACAAAATCACTCTGCGGGCCGCATAATGGCCGCAGAAGTGAGGCAGGAGAGGGTCATTTGGATGCCATTCTACGGTCCACTATGCGGCCCGCATAACTGTTCTACGGTTCATTATGCGACCGCAGAACAGGCCTGCAGGCCGCATAATGACCGCAGACCTTGTTCCGGAGCTTTATTTTTTGCATTTTTAAAACCCGACCCTACTTCGTTAAATACACGTTTTGGGCCATTTTTTACCTAAACTCTGACATTTTGGAGTGAGAGCGAGTGCCCTAGAGTGAGAAGGTGTTCCTCAATAATTATTCTTCAATTCTTGCTCAAATTTGGGAAGATTAAGAAGGACAAATCACTAGGTCTTCATCCTAGAGGTTAGATTCTACACCCTAACCCTCAATTTCAAATTTTGTCTAGAAATGGGTAATTAGCAAGATACTCTTTAGGCATGAGCGTGTTTATTTTACATGCATGTATTATCAAAGGGTGTAGGAAGATTGTTGAGCTAAAAATAGTAAAGATTGGGTTGTGGGTTTATGGAATCCTCCATAAAAGGACCTTGAAACCTTAATGCACACTTAGTGTTTGAGAAACTTCTCATATGCGCTAGAACCATGGGCAACTTCCTAATTTTGGTTCAATTGGTTATATTTATAAAATAGATTGAAGTTGCTAAGAATTCCGGAATATTTTAGAGTTTAAGGAAGCTAGATTGAGGTATGTTGGCTAAACGCTTCTCTTAGAATTGAATCCCACGATATTTCCTTAGACTCTAGATTGCTCATATGTGTACTACATACCTTGATTTGAATTGTATTTGTTGATGATGATAATGATGATATTTGAAATTGAAAAGGTGACCATGGAATACTAAATACGGCCAACGTGACAAGAATGAATTTATAATTTTGGCCACTAGTGCTAATGAGATGAAAATATGTAAAAGAAGTATGAAATGTGATGATTGATATAAAAAGGTTGATGTCTCGAATAAGACATCCTAGCCGATCAGGTCGTGAGCTGACACCATGCCACACACATGGTGGTGATTGTGTTGGAAATTGTAATTGAAATGGTAATTGTGGTCGATGTCCCTAATGGATAGCCTAGCCGATCGGGTCGTGATCGGACTCCGTGTTAAAGACGGTGGTATTGACATTGAGAGTAATTATGGTTGATGTCTCTAATGAGATAGCCTAGACAATCGGGTTGTGATCGGACTCCGTGTTAAAGACGGTGGTATTGACATTGAGAGTAATTATGGTTGATGTCTCTAATGAGATAGCCTAGACAATCGGGTTGTGATCGGACTCCGTGTTAAAGACGGTGGTATTGACATTGAGAGTAATTATGGTTGATGTCTCTAATGAGATAGCCTAGACAATCGGGTTGTGATCGGACTCCGTGATGGGAATACGGTGGTATTGGTATTGTGAATAATGGTATTGTGAACAATGCTATATCGATACTAAAAAGCTCCCAATGTGAGATATGGAAATTAATCTGAACACTGTCTTGATCCTAAAATGAGGTTTGATGTTGATTAAGGCTTCCATTGGAATTATGATAATCTTGTTTGTATTATTTGTTATTCTATTGAGAGGGTGTTTAGTTATACATACTAGTGCTATTCGACAGTACTAACGTCCCTTTTGCCGGGGGCGCTGCATCTTTAAATGGATGCATGTAGTTCCACAGCAGGAGATATTGATCAGTGATAGCAGTACACCTTCTTCCTAGGTGACTTGGTGAGCCCCACTTCATCCCAGGGTCATGTAGCTTTTGTTCTTTGTATATTCTGTTTGAGGTACAGCCGGGGCATGATTCCCGGCATTATCATTGTACTCTTCTTTATCTATAGAGACTCTGTAGACATAGTGTGGGTTGTATATTGGTGTTGAGGAAGTCAAACTCATTATGTTGTGTTTGAATAACTATTTACGCTTCAGATTATGAAAAATGTGTATGAAATTGAGACTTTAAAAATGATGAAAACTATTGGTAATGAATTAGTATTGTAGACATGATCATGTTTTGTCTAATTAATGAAAAATATGTATTATCTTCATTCTTGGATGAGTTTGGGTAGAAGGAAATTTAAAAGGCTTTCTCGGTCGGGTTCACTCGGTTGAGCGCCGGTCGCGCTCCTCGGTTTAGGGGCGTGACAAAAGCTAATAATGGAAAGTACAAATCAGTAAATGGCAACAAAATCAACATGTGATATAAATTGTAAACCAAAAAGAAAACCTTGAAGTATCATTGCAACCAATTAAAGAATGCAAAGGACAACCAATTAATCAAGTCGTTCTAACACAAGATTCCCACCGAAATCACTTTGTGATACCTCATATAATAGTCACAAGTCACGGGTCTCAACCCACCATCATAAAGTCATGACACCTAGTGCCTACAGCTCGAATCACAACCGTGTCACAACCCAAAATGATGGGTCGCGGCGTGCACCTGGTGCCTTACTTAACCGAGTACCAATGTAACGTATCTTTCATATCATACTATCATAGGTAAATGAATCAGAAATACTGTCATGAGATAACTACAATAAAGTATGAGGGAATACTCAACATAGGATGACCCAACCTGATATACCGACTTATACATATGACGTACACTGAACATAGGCCGACAAGGCCATACAATCTTTCACGTATATGACATATGTCTACAAGCCTCTAAGAGTAGATAAATGCCATAAAGGTCTGTACAGGGCCTCGCCATACCAATCAATACATGTCCAAGTCATACTGAACAAATAAGCAACTCCGGAGCAAATGGAGTGCACCAACACCTTCCGCTGAGCTAATAGCCTACTTTGAAGACTCCCAACCTATCTATCGGGACCTATGGGCATGAAACGCAGCGTCCCCAGGCAAAAGGAACGTCAGTACAAATAATGTACCGAGTATGTAAGAAATACAAATCAGTAAATAAAAGACATGAGAGAAACATGGAGTAAAAGACTCAATATGTAAGTCTAAATAGTTCTGTGAATCATTTCATATATATAATGTCATGCATATGCGTATAAATGTCATACCATGCATAGGTATATGCGTACATAACATCATCAAGCCTCTGAGGGCATCCCATCATATCATCTCGGCCACTGTGGGCAAATTATCAACGTATACCAGTTGATCAGGTGGTGGTGCGTATATAACACCGTAACCTTTTCCCGTATCCAATATACATATAATATATGCGTATATAACGAAATGCATAGGCACATGTATAAATGAATGAAATGCATAAGAAGTAAATTAATAAGATTTCTCGGAATGTCATAAGATCAATATGCCTTTCGGATAACTTTATCAACTACATATTATTCTCAGACCCATGAATAGAAGATATAATAATAATTCACATGGGGAATCCAGAACATAGGCACCCCTAGTACTTCTATGAATAGAGTCATTTATAAAAGTTGTGCGTTTGCTCGTTTCGTTTGTATTGTATGAATTATGCCAAAGTGAAAGAAGGGATAAACTTAACATACTTGAGCCGATTCTCTTGGTAATCCCTCTAACACACGTCAATCGCGATAGCACACGTAACGGCAAGATCGAAGTAGGAGAAAATCCGTATGATATTCTAGAGAAAGATTGTATTGTGATCTCTTAGAATTGCATCCCAGGCTGCTATTACATAATATAACCTTCGTATAAATTTGCCGAAGCTTTCATTCCTTACAATGTGATTTAGTGAGGCTTTCCTTCGTATAAATTTCCTTCCTTAAATTTGTTGAAGCTTTCCTTCTATACAAGCATTTCCCTTAAATAATTTAGAGGGGTTTTTAATCTTAGTGGGTGTGGGCCCAACTTATATGATGACTATGCCACAAAACGCTCTTAAGGTGCCATCTTGCTACATTAATTAGAGTCATTTGTTGGGCTTTTGATCAAGACTTCCTTGGATTCCACGTTTGGGGCTTATTAAGCTTATCCAAATAGCTTAATTACTTAGTTAATCTCTCACTAAAAATTCATAATTACCCATTTATTCACTAAATTAAGAATTATCTCAAATTACTTAAAATACTACTCACTTTTAACATACTTTATATACATTACTATCTTGGCCATGTGTTACCTTGTTTGGCACATGTTACACCCCACGTTTTTGTACGCGGAAGTACGCCATAAGTAAATTGATATAAGCTCGGAAATGAGATGTTACATCTCGCATTTTTGTACGTTGAAGTTTCGTCGTAAGTTAATCGACTTAAGTTTGGGAATGAGATTTATTTTGGGATTGTAAGTATTAAGCTATTTCAAACAAGTGATAAGTTAATTCGTGAAGGTGAGATTGTAAGCGAATCAAAGAAAATGAATTTCGTCAAAGTTTGACATTTTGAGATAAAATACGGCCCGAGCTAAAATACCCGGTATGTATGGACTAGTGCCATACAAGGTACCACATGACCATGATAGTACGGTGTATAAAGTATGTTTAAAGTGAGTAGTATTTTAAGTAATTTAAGATAATTCTTAATTATTGGGTAATGGGATATTACCTAATTAATTAGGGAATTATGTGGGCAATTGGTTAATTATTGTTTAGTGGGAGATTAATAAACTAACAAATAACTAAAATTGGATAAGCTTGATGGATCTTACCACCAACGTGGCAGCCCGTGAAGTGGTTAACAAAAGCCACTAAGTGACTCATACAAGATGTAGCAAGGTGTTACATTATTAGAGTGCATACATGGTTAACATTTCTTTAAGCCTTCTGCATGTGAATTGCACAGATACATTCACTTTAGCAATGCAAGCTAATGTTTCCTTACCCTCCTTAAAATTAGAAGATACAGCATCACGTTGCAGAGAGATTGCATACGTGATTTACAATGGTCGGAGATATAATATGATATTTTGCGATTCTAAGAAAGCACGGTATAATATTTCTCAAGAATATCATATGGATTTTCTCCTACTTCGATCCACCATTACGTGTTTTCTCAAAAGACATGTGTTAGAGGAATCATCAAGAGAATTGTTTCATGTATGTCAAGGATATCCCTTCTTTCTGTTGGCATGATCTATACGACACGAACGAAACGAGCAAATGCACAACTTCCATAAATGACTCTATTCATAGAAGTATTAGGGGTGTCAATGTTATTGATTCCCCATCTGAATTATTACTATATCTTCGGTTCATGGGTCTCAGAAAAAAACGTATTTGATAAAGTTTATCCGAAAGGCATATTGATTTTATCACAATCCAAGAAATCTTATGAACGTAATTCTTATGCATTTCATGCATTTATACATGCACATTAACCTATGACCAGATGTCGTTATATACGCGTATGTTATATGTATATGTGATATGGGAAAAGGTTATGGTGTTATATACGCACCACCACCTAATCAGCTGGTATACATTGATGATTTGCCCACAGTAGCCGAGATGATATGATGGGATGCCCTCAGAGGCTTGATGATGATATGAACGCATATAACTATGCATGGTATGACATTTATACGCATATGCATGGCATATTAAATATGAAATGATTTGCAGAGCTATTCGGTCATACGTGTTGAGTCTTTTACTCTATGTTTTTCTCATGTCTATTGTTTACTGAATTTCATTCCTTACATACTCGGTACATTATTTTTATTGACATCCCTTTTTCCTGGGGATGCTGCGTTTCATGCCAGCAGGTCCCGATAGATAGGTCGATAGCCCTCGTAGTAGGCTATCAGCTCAGCGAAAGATGTTAGTGCGCTCTATTTGCTCCGGAGTTGCTTGTTTGGTCAGTATGATTTAGACATGTATTGTTTGGTATGGCGGGACTCTGTCCCGACCTTAATGAAAATTATGTATTCTTACAGGCTTGTAGGCAGATGTCATGTACGTAAAAGATTGTATGGCCTTTTCGGCCTATGTTCAGTGTAAGAGTGCTCATTTTTACCTTATAGGCCTGTATGTCTTAACTATAAATTAGTATTTCATGTTGTATTCTACTTGTCTCATGGAGGCCTATCCGGCTAAGTTACGTTATTTACGAAAAGATACGTTATGTTGGTACTCGGTTAAGTAAGGCACCGGGTGCTCCTCGCGTCCCAGCGGTTTGGGTCGTGACAAAAGTGGTATCAGAGCAGTTCTATCCTAGGGAGTCTACAAGCCGTGTCTAGTAGAGTCTTGTTTATGGGTGTGTTGTGCCCCATACTTATAAACAGGAGGCTACATGGCATTTAGGTCTGTCACTCTTTCTTCTTACTCTAGATCGTGTGGTAGAGCTCAATTGTAATAACTCAATTTTCTAAACTCTATCTTATTCATAATACGACGATACCTACATCCAGAAAGACGGTTGGTAAGAGATTGAATGTGGCTATGGAAGAGTTGAGTCAGAGGAACTCATTTTTTACATCATGCTTATGATGAATAAATGTAAGGTCTTCAGTAGATCATATGTGTACTAAGACATGAAAGCCTCTTGATAAGGAGCCTTAAGGCAAGAATATCTATCCACTCCTATGGTGAAAGGCAATGAAAGATTCAGAAGATAGATACAACTAAGAGAAACTTAACAATAAAAGAGAACGCATAATGATAAAGTGGTAACAACTTTAAATAAAGCATATAACAAAAAACTCGACAAGTAAAGGATGTGACATGTAATGACAACTTCAAATAAAGCATGTGATAGTAGACATGACGAATAAAAGATATAGCATGTGCTAAAATTTCTAAATAAATACATGAAAGAAGCCTAAGAGTCTAAACCGGTCAATTTCTACAAATAAGCACGAGTACGTACTCGTCACCTCGCATAACGGCTTTTACATAACACAATTAGCACAACCGACTCAAATCCTAAGGGGTAGTTCCCCCACACAAAGTTAGGCAAGATACTTACCTCAAAGAAGCTAAACCGATACTCTAAAATGAACTTCCCGTGTGACAACCTCCCGGCGGCTCAAATCTAGCTAAAATATCTTAATATCATACATAAAACCATAGGAAACAATTCCGGATAATAAAGCTTTGATCTTTAATAAAAACAAAAAATTCAACCCTCGCCTCACACCGCGGAACCCAACAAGATTAACAAATCCGAACACCAATTCTGATACGAGTCCAACCATACATAAATTATCCAATTCCGACATCAAATCGATCTTCAAATCCTCATTTATATTTTTTAGAGTTTATACAAAAAATTTCATTTCTCCTATTCAAATCACTAATTTAATGTTAAAAATAAAGATGAAATCACGAAATATAATCAAATCTAGATAAAGAACACTTACCCCAATCCAACACGTGAACAACCCCTCCAAAATCGCCCAAAACCGAGGTCTACTACTCAAGATATGAAAAACAATTGAGCAAACCCTCGAATTATAACCTTTCTGCCTAGCACTTCTGCGACACCGCAGAAGTGCCCAAACGAACCGCATAAGCGAAATACTGTGCATTTGCGATCAATAAGTCGCGAAAACGACCATCGCACCTATGCGCCTAAATACGCAGAAGCGAAGCTCTAGCCCAGGCCTCAACATCGCAAAAGAGACAAAATACACAGAAGCGGCCCTACACCTATGCTCCAAAATGCGCAGATGCGACGCACCGGAATCAGACATGCCCCAAAACATGGAAACCATCTGAAATGCGTCTGATACGCACCCGGGGCCCACGAGACCCCATCACAACAGACCAACAAGCTCCATAACATAACGCGGACCTGCTCGAGGCCTCAAATCCCATCGAACAACATCGAAACTATGAATTGCACCTCAAATCGAGCTTAATGAACTTATGAACTTTCAGTTTCTACAACTCGCGCCGAATCATATCAAATCAACCCAGAATAACCTTAAATTTTGCATACAAGTCAAAAATGACATAACATAGCTATTCCAACTCTCAGAATCACAATCCGAGCCCGATATCAACAATCTCAACTTCCAATCAATACTCTCAACCTTCCAAACCTTCAACTTTCCAATTTTCGTCAAAATGCATCAAATTATCCTATGGACCTGCAAATCCTAATCTGGACACACACCTAAGTTTAAATTCACCATACAAAGCTATTGGAATCATCAAAACACCATTCCGGAGTTGTCTGCACAAAAGTCAAACTCCGGTCAACTATTACCGCTTAAGCTTCTAAAATAAGAATTGTTCTTCCAAATCAATCCCGAATCATCCGAAAGCCGAACTCGACCACACTCACAAGTCATAATACATAATACAAAGCTGATCGAGACCTTAAACCACCGAACGGGACACAAATTCTCATAATGACCAGTTGGGTCGTTACATTCTCCCCATCTTAAATAAACTTTCATCTTCGAACGTGCCAAGAACTATTCTGAAGTAATCAAATCATAGAATGAACTCACCAAACATATACTCATGGGTGATCCCACGTCTCCCCAATCCACATAGGACCGACAACACCATCTCAATTGAAACTTATTCCTTCCACCCACACGAATAAACCTTATAACCAAAATTTTCACCATCTGATCCTTTCCCAAAGACCCAATTCCCACATAAACACACAATGTCAACCTCAACCAGCTGCAATGGCTCATGCATACACCTACAAGGTATAACCACACGATGTGACACATCACACATATACCCAGAAAAATAACTCTGGCCACCATAGCTGCGTATAATCAAATTCAGCACCGACAATTAACCTTATATCCGCTAGAACCCTATTCCAAACCTTCACAACACTGACAACGATGTAAGAAACATGAAGATCCCATGACCATTCACTCAAATCAACAACTCACATCTAACGCCACCTAGGCACGTACCTTGCAAACTAAAATCTAGTAAGCACAAAGCGGATATGACTGAATATGCAAAGAGAAATACAAGAGAGAACTGTCAAACAAGCCCGACAGGCACAACTCCCCATCAGTACCATACTACGAATCAATTCTACATGGGAGAATTAAATCATATGCACTAATAACATGGATCTCATCCTAATATAACTCCACTGCGGCACGTAGCCCAGTTCAAACATATCAAGACATATGAAAATACGAGGATCCTATCCTCAGCTTTGGATCACTAGTAGAATACACATCCTACCAACCGAAACCTTCCACTAATTCAGCTCCGCAAAACAAAATCACAACACGTAACAAACTTCCCATACCGGTAGAGCATCTAAATCACAAATTGTAACCAAACCATCCAGAAATCATATCAAAACCTACCGTAATGAGTAACAGAAAGCCACTTCTAGTCTCATAACTATCAATAGTGAACAAAACAAAACAATAGACACGGGCTACCATAATAGAATCAGCCAACAGAGGTAAACACAAAATTAGAGTACAAAATCACGAAACTCACCCATATGTGAAGCAAGGTATGAGGAATTACCTCGATAAGCAGAACCGAATCAAAATAAGGATAATTCTCTTCTATAACAAATCGAAACCAAACTTGTAATGACACCATCTGGTGTATCGGCCTCAGCCCTACCATAGAAAGAATATCAACGGGATGGCCCTCCCTTTTTAGGTCGCCCTCTACCCGCCTGTCCTCAGCCCCTAACTGGTTGTGTAGGAGGAGTAGCAACTAGAATGGGCCCGTAGCCTGAGTGCTCTAAAGAAATCTGCCCCTCTTGAGTCTGGACAATCTCTCATGATATGCCTAGTATCACCACACTGCCCCTCATCGGCCTCTGCCTCAGCCTCGGCCTCTCACAACTCTAGAAGGGGGCGCGAGTGTTTGCTTAGCTGATCTGGTAGCGCATGTCCTCACCATCTGTGAGGGAATAGAGATACAAAGGCTCAAACTTCAAAATCAACAAATCCGCACAACAGGAATAAAAGAAGTGGAATTTTCCTAATAGTTTCGTAGCCTCTCGAAGATAGTACAGACGTCTCCATACCGATCTGCAAGACTCTACTAAACTTGCACGTGACTCGTAGAACCTATGAACCTAGAGCTCTGATACCAACTTGTCACGACCAAAAAACCCACTACAAATGTCGTGATGGCACCTAGTCTCTAATACTAGGTAAGTCAATTACTAACAACGATTAAGCCAATTTTAACAATGATAATTTGAAATATAGTGCAAAATAAATATCGAAACAAAAGTGGAATAACCCTACGCGACAATAATCATAACAACCTCCCAAGATTTGGTAATACATAGTCATGAACTCTAGCTGGATACACGGAATGATCTCAAGGATCGAAATAAAATACTTTGCAAATGAAAACTGACAATACAATATAAGGAAAGGACTCTAAGGGACTGCGATCACCAAGCTGATCTACCTTGAATCCTCGCGATCTATAAGATAACTCTGCCTGAGTACGATATCTCCAATACCTGGCTCTGCACAAACATATGCAGAAGTATAGTATGAGTATACCACGGTCGATACCCAATAAGTATCAAGACTAACCTTGGTGGAGTAGTGATGAGGTACAAGTCAAGACATTCACTAGGCAAAATAATATGTTCAGTATAAAAGTATAAAGCTAATAATGGAAAGCAAAAATCAGTAAATGGCAACAGAATCAACATGTGGTATAAACAGTAAAGCAATAAGAGCACCCTGAAGTATCATTGAGACGCAACCCACCATCATATACTCACGGCACCTCATGCCTATATCTTGAATCATAATCACACAGACAACTAACGTGCCAATATCTCAATCTGCCCGGTATGATCTCAGGCTCACATTCAGAATCCGCCCGGCGTGGTCTCATGCTCACAATAAGTATCCGCCCGGCATGGTCACATGATTATAATCACAATTCGCCTGGCATGGTCATAGGCTCACAATCACAATCCACTCGACATGATCACAGACTCACTATTACAATCCGTTCGGCATGGTCACAAGCTCAATAGCAACAGAAAGATGGATAATAGAAGAACACATGAGCATGATCAATAAATATCATGTTTCATACTCCCGAGAGAGTATAGGCGGCATGCTACGGTGTATGCATGAGCGAGTGCATTACTGCTTCCCAAGTCAACAAGTAATATCAAAAACATCGAGTAGCTCATTGAAGCAACAATACAGGTCACATAAGGTGTATGACAAACACAAGGAAAAGCACACCATCACACAAAAATCACCAACACAATGCCCCCAAGACATCACACATCATCCCTGATATTTGCCACCCTTATCCCTCCGATATCCACCGGTATCACTCCACCCTAACAATATCATCATCCACCCTTATCTCGTCGATAGCCAATCGTATCACTCTATATAATAGCCACCCTAATCACTCCACCCAGACAATAACACAGTCGCCACTCTTATCACTCCGTACATTCAACAACAGTGAGATTCCAGCCTTATGCCCCGTATAATAACAACGGTGAAATGCCACCCTTATACTCCACATAACAACAACTGAACCACACAACACTTCACAAATGCTAACATCACAACAACACAACATATCAACTAGTAACACAAGTGCCCAGAGGCCACAACCTTTTCAAAGATCCAACAATATAAATATTTCCATAACAAATAGCCCACGGCTCAAACACAATATGTATAAAATCTCAATAACAACAACATGAACGGGAAAGTAACTCACAAGGAATAACACCCCCTTTAAACACAACTTCAATTAAAATAGATTAATGACTTTCGATAACCTCAATTCCAATTAATTGTTTAAGGATAAACTCGATAGGGACGGTATTTCCATGAAGTGGCAAACTTCGGCTTCTAGTATATGAATGAGGCTGACAATGGAAGCCAGATGGAATGAACTAGTACTACATCTAAGTGCATGAGAATAAGCCGGCAACAAAAGGATGTCATGTACAACAATTTCAACCAAGTGTAACTCAACAATGAAAGAGATCGCATAATGATAAAAGTGGTAACAATTTCAAATAAAGTATACAAGTGAAAACTCGGCAAGTAAAGGATGTGACATGTAACGACAACGTCAAATAAAGCATGTGATAGTAGACATGGAGAATAAAAGATATAACATGTGCTAATAATTCTAAATAAATACATGAAAGAACCCTAAGATTGTAAACCGTTCAATTTCCACAAATAAGCCCGAGTACCTACTCGTCACCTTGCGTACACGGCTTTTACATAACACAATTAGCACAAACAACTCAAATCCTAAGGGGTAGTTGCCCCACACAAAGTTAGGTAAGATACTTACCTCAAAGAACCTAAACTGATACTCCATAATGCACTTCTCGTGTGAAAAAACATCCGGACGACTCAAATCTAGCTAAAATAACTTTATATCATAAATAAAAACAATAGGAAATAATTCCAGTTAATAAAGCTTCGATCTTTAATGATAACTAAAAAGTCAACCCCGGGCCTGTACCTTGGATCCCGACAAAATTTACAAAATCCGAATACCCATTCTGATACGAGTCCAATCAAACCAAAATTATCCAATTCCGACTTTATATCTGCATTCAAATCCTCATTTTACATTTTTGAAAGTTTATACAGATATTCTCATTTTCTCCCATTCAAATCACTAATTTAATGTTAAAAACAAAAATGGAATCACAAATTATAGTCACGTGAAGGACCACTCCAAAATCGCCCAAAATCGAGGTCTACAACTCAAGATATGATGAAACTGGGCAAACCCTCGAATTATAACCTTTCTACCTAGTACTTCCGCTTTTGCGGACCAAAAATGCACACATGCTCACTAGCTTTTGCGAGCCATCATCTGCACATGCGGTTTACACTAACCACACCAGACCTCACGCTTGCGCAAAAGGGTCGCACCTGCGACACCGCAAAAGCAAAATACTACGCATCTGCGATCACTAAGCCACAGAAATGACCATCGCACATGCGCCGCTAAATCCCAGAAGCGAAGCTCCCGCCCAGGCCTCAATATCGCAAAAGCGACACAAAATGCATAGAAACGGCACCGCACATATGCTCCAAAATGCGCAGATGCAACGCACCAGAATTAGACATGCCCAAAAACATGGAAACCGTCTGAAACGCATCTGAAACACACTCGGGGCCCCCGAGACCCCGTCCGAACATACCAACAAGTTCCATAATATAATGCGGACCTGATCGAGGCCTCAAATCACATAAAACAACATCGAAACTATGAATCGCACCTAAAATCGATCTTAATGAACTTATGAACTTTCAACTTCTACAAGTCGCGCCGAATCATATCAAATCAACCCGGAATAACCTCAAATTTTGCATACAAGTCCCAAATTACGTAACAGAGCTATGCCATTTCATGAAATCGCAATCCGAGTCCGATATCAAAAAATTCAACTCCCGGTCAAACATCTCAACCTTCCAAACCTTCAACTTTCTAATTTTTACCAAAATCCATCAAATTAACCTATGGACATCCAAATCCAAATCCGTACACACGCCTAAGTCCAATATCACCATACGAAGCTATCGGAATCATCAAAACACTACTTCGGAGTCGTATATATAAAAGTCAAACTCCGGTAAACTCTTACCGCTTAAGCTTCTTAAACAAGAATGTTTCTTCCAAATCAATCCCAAATAATCTGAAAATCGAACTCGACTACTCTCGCAAGTCATAATACACAATACAAAGCTGCTTGAGACCTTAAGCCAGCGAACGGGATGCAAATCGTCAAAATGGCCGATCGGGTCGTTACACACCAAAGTCAACCCCTCGTCGAAACTGTGAACCTTCCAAATTTTTAAATTTTCAACTTTCGCCAAATAGAGCCAAATCAGCCTAGGAACCTCAAAATCTAAATTCGGACATACGCCCAAGTCCAAAATCAGAATACGAACACATTGGAACCCTCAAATCACTAATCTGAGTCCATTTACACAAAAGTCGATCCTTGGTCAACTCTTCCAACTTAAAGTTTCCAAATTGAGAATTACTCTTCCGAATGGACTTTGGACCTCTCGAAAATTAACCCAACCATACACGTAAGTCATAATGCATCAAATGAAGCTACTGTAAATCATAAATGGGGAAATGGAATGCTAGAACTCAAAACAACTGGTCCGGTCGTTACACTGGTGCTAATAATTGTGCAAATGGAAAGAACGAAAAGCTAAAAAAGCTTTTTTTAAAAATCACAAAGAATGCCTAAGTTCATCCCTCCAATAAACTATAACTAAGATTAGTGTTGCAATCCGTACCAGGCAAGGTCTAGATGATAAAAGTAAGTACAAGGATTACTGAACAAAAAGTAACAGCACATGGCACATAAACTAGTCAAAATGGATCAATTTTATTTCTTAATAAAGAACAAATAGAGAAATACATCATAATCCAAAGTAATGTCAACTTGTGGGAAAACAGTCACAAAATGAAGCTAAAACATTATCACAAAGATAATTCTTTCCCATTCAACTTGCTTTTTCAGTTTATAAAACTTTTTCGGAGGCGTACAACTAATTCTACAACTCACATGCATGAAACTAACTATATTAGTAACAAACAATCCAAAAACACTCACATAACTACACAAGACTAGTTTCGTTAAGAAAGTTGTCACGCTATTGTCACGTTCCAAAATCTCACCTAGTCGTGATGACACGTAAATCAATCTGGTAGGTTGTCACGACCCAAATCAGAGGGCCACGACGGGCACCCAGTGCCTTATTCAATCGAGTACTAACGTATCATATCTTTATTATCACATCATCACGGGTAAATGGGCCAGTAGGGCCATCATGGGATAACAAGAATAAAACATAAGGGAATACTAGACATAGGACGACCCAACATGATGCAGAAACGTATACATGTGACATACGGGCCTATAAGGCCGACATGATCATTTGTACACTCAAAACATAGGCCGACAAGGCTATAGAAATATCGATATACATGACATATATCTACAAACCTCTAAGAGTAGATAAACATCATAAAGGTCGGGACATGGTCCCGTCATACCAATCAATACATGTCCAAATCCTACTGACCAAATAGGCAACTGCGGAGCAAGTGGAGTCCACCAAAACCTTCTACTGAGCTGATAGCCTACTAGGAAGACTGTCAACCTGTCTATCGGGACCTGTAGGCATGAAATGCAGCATCCCCAGGCAAAAAGGATGTCAGTACGAATAAAGTACCGCGTATGTAAGGGATGAAAGCAGTATATAAAAGACATGAAAGAAACATGGAGTAAAGAACTCAACTTGTAAGTCTGAATAGCTCTGTGAATCATACAACATTTATAATGTCATGCATATGCGTATAAATGTCATATCATGCATAGGTATATACGTACATAATATCATCAAGCCTCTGAAGGCATCCCATCATATCATCTAGGCCTCTATGGGCGAAATCATCAACGTATATCAGCTGATCAGGTGGTGGTGCGTATATAACGCCATAATCTTTCCCCATACCCTATATACATATAATATACACGTATATAATGCCATATGGTCATGGGTCAATATACATGTATAAATGAATTCAATGCATAATGAAGTAAATCAATAAGATGTCTCTGAATGTCATAGGATCAATATGCCCTCAGTTAAAATCATGAAATAAACTGTATCAACTTATGTATTTTCTGACACCCATGAACAGACGATATAATAACAGGACACATGGGGAATCAAGAACATAGGCACCCTAGTACTTCTAACAATAGAGCCATTTGTGAAAGTTGCATTTTTGCTCGTTTTGTTGTATCATATGGATCATGCTAAAAGGAAAGAAACGATAGCCCTAACATACCTTAACTCCTTTGAGTCCTTAATACCTTCCAAGCAATTCTTCAAATAACTCAACTCAATCTACCTTAGCATAAGGAGAATCAAAATCGGTGTTGAGTAAACGCTAAGTTCGCAACTTAAACTAGTAGCTCGTTATGTAAATGTGGGCAGCATCTCCCCTGTAACAAGGGCCTCCTCTAATACCATATACCAACAACAACAACCAGATCATTACAATAAGAACAACATCAATAATAGTATACAAAATATTTCATTAACAAGTCATCAACATATCACGACGAGCGGCAAGTTCAGCTTGAATCCCTTTAGCACACTTCAACCCCATTATCATTCATTCTTGAACTTAGTAATATATCCAGTATAATAACCAATACTTTTTAAAGGATTTCCAACCATTTATAGTTCATCGAAACAACTTTTTCAAAACAATAACATCTCAAACTATTTCAAGTGTCCTCTTGGAGTATTCTGGTCAAATAATGCAACCAACACACAAACAACTTCAAGAACTTGTAGTAGGATGTTATAATCACCTTAACCAGTAGAAACAACACGAAATTCCAGCCAATCGCAGACCACAACTATCCTCAATGACACCACAACACTATAGGTGTTGTATTCTCTTCTTGAATCAACATTTGGTGTTCAAGTTGTTGTGTAAACATTTGTCGTTCACCTTGAAACTCTAATATAAATGAAGTAGGGACTGATTATTACATTAACTAACAGGAAAGCCATGATATCAGAGGTTACTAACCTTTGAATAACCCTCCAAAACTGCCAGGAGATGAAGAACTACGATCTAGCAAGCACCATGGGATTTCTAGCAATGGATTTATGTTTTTATCTTAGGTTTTCACCCAAGAATAATGGAGGAACCCTTGGAGAGAATTTAGGAAATGTTTTGGACGAGAAAAATGAGTTAAAACAGCTTAGAATTGCCTTAAATACAAGCTGGAGTTTTACACCGACTTTGTGGGTCCCGCAGGAGCTGCTTGTGCAGTCTCGCGAAAACGCGAATAGCTTTCTACTCCGATGTCGTATTGACGAACAGTTAAGTGCGCTATAAACTAGACTAATAGATATCAAATTCAGTAGGTATATCACCTTGTAATTCCAAGTATATTTGGAGAAACTATCAGCTACATTTAACCTAATTTTCAGCATATTTATGAATGTAACTTGTGATGACCTTTGCCAACTTTTGTTTCACAACCCGCTTGACTTTAAAATGTAATACACGACTATCATACAACTAAAATAACTCATAACATAACATCCTTATCATATTAAAAACCGTAGTCTCACCCCAAAGTACATGTCATATCATTCCCAACTTGTCGACGTTCGACGAAACTTATTTTCTTTGATTCGTTTGGCATCGAAGCCTTCCAACCCTCTTGGTACTTGTTATAAATGATATTAAAGATTTGTAAATTCCATGGTAACATGATTAACTTACTTTATGTACTTTAAAATATAATCTCATTTCTCAACTTACATCAATTGACTTACGACGTACTCTCACGTACGAAAACATGGGGTGTAATATCATTCCCTCCTTTGGAGCATTCGTCCTCCAATGTTGGTTGATGCGCTTATCAGTCTTATAACCTATAGCTCTTACAAATACTTTAATATTGTCCTTGCTATCTAAGCAACTATTCAGTGAATAAATCCGAACGCCAGGGCATTTCCCGTTTAGGCCTCTTTCTCACACCACGACCTATGGTCGAATTCATCCGAACTCGTAACTGTTGCTACCTTCTGTCATGCAGCCTGTACGATTTTGTCCTTATCTGTGCTCCGATACGACTCTTCTCTCCCTTTCCTCCATCTTTTAGCCAATCTCTAGGCATCACCTTGTGAATATATATAGAACTATGACAAGTTGTCCCTCTGGGCATCTAAAGGTGTACTGATGTTCTTCGCTTGGCACTTTGTCGAACTTACGACTATTTCCATATTTTGTTTCATAGCCTCGGTTATCTATACTTATGGCTTTACTACAACTAGGTAGGTCATACTATACCATAACTCTTACTTTGGTTTATTATTATCAAGGTATGCTACCCAACTCTAGGTTACTCTCTCGCTGCTTATCCTATATGTATAAATCTAAGTCCTTTAATGCTTCTGTCATGCCCCAAACCTACGGAGGCGTGGCTGGCACCTGGTGCCGTACTGGCCCGAGCGAACCACTCTTTAAGTCACTTTTTTCTTCTATAACTATCATGGGCCAACATGGCCACAACTCATAATGTATAACTATAAGTTGCAAGTGTTGTATCAATGAACCATCGTTCTTAAAACATGAATACATATGGGTCGTCAAGGCTTCTAACATACTGTACCAAATGAACCTTTGTCTACAAAGCCTCTAAAATTATTCGACATCAAATGGGACAGGTTACCGTCCTACCCATGAGTCTGTAGTAAAACCCTGACACGATGACTCGTAAACTCGACTGCACTCCGAATGAGGTGGAGTCTTACCGATCCTTCACTGAAATGCTAACCTCGTCTACTATGAGGGCTCGTCAAACTGATTATCTATACATGCAGGCATGAATGCAGCGTCCACCACAAAAGGATATCAGTACGAATAATGTACCGAGTATATAAGGCAGAACTGAAATATAATAATAAGTCAACATTAATTGAAGACATATAAGAATCAAACTGAATCTCTGAAGGGCCACTGTATATGCATACTTATTATACTTATATATATATTGCTTCTCTTTGAGACTCTTATCCATATCGTATGATGCATGACTGCCCAACTGATCAGTGGTAACTGCCCAACCGACCATAGCGCGGTGGTAAATGCATGACTGCCCAACCAGCCGTAGCTCGGTGGTAAATGTGTAACTGCGCAACCGGTCGTAGCTCGGTGGTAAATTCATGACTACCCGACCGGCCGTAGCTCGGTGGTAAATGCATGATGCATATAATACCATTATGAACATTAACATCTTTATCGTATACCTCAATAGAGACCTAAGAAAGTACTTAGACATACTTGAATATAACTTTACAGGAATGAATAAAATAGACATCCTTAACTGCTAAGAGTAGAACCACTTATAGAATAGCATTACGTTTATGTATCGTTACTTAGATCATGCCAAAAGAAAAGGAGGGATAGCCTTAATATACCTCAATTCCATCTTTTGATGACTACGATTAGTAAATCCTTTTGCTAACATCTAACTTCGAATGCTCATACGGACTCGTTAAAGGTTATAGACATTGGATCAAACTTGGGTTGCGTTCTTGATAGCTTCATGTTAATTTACATCACTAAGAAGTAATTCCCGATTCACATTAAAACTTAGGAACAATATTTCGTGTGGAATATAGTTTCTATATTTCATGGTTAGTTTTCCTATGGTGAAATCTCAACAAAAATTTTGTTGATGCTAAGAATGGGATGTTGCTACTATAAGAAAAGAAATCTAGTGTCGTACAATGTTTGTCTTCTTAATAACATTCTTAACAAAGTGAGATAAATGTGCAAATGTCTTTAAACATTGCCGCCACCTCCTTAGCACATGAATATTGGGCAATTTGTTGCCACATTCCTATAATCCGACGTGGATGTTGCCCCTTTAATCATTATCCAAAAATCTCATTTAAATATTTATCCACAAATTTCTAATTAATTTTTTAACTTCCCACTCAAATTAATAATTAACCAATTATCCACATAATTAAGAATTATCTCAAATTACTTAAAATACTACTCACTTTTAACATACCTTATACATCTTACTATCATGGTCATGTGGTACCTTGTATGGCACTAGTTTATAAATACCGTATATTATAGCTCGAACCATATTTTATCCCAAATTGACAAACTTCGGCGATACTCAATTTCTTCGATTCGTTTACCCTCTGGCCTTCATAACACTTACTTATCACTTGTTTGACATATCATAAATACTTATAACCTCGAAAATAGTCTTGTCCTCATCCTAAAGTACTACTATTAAAATATTACAATATTAATAAATCATGGTACCATATAAAATCAATGCATGCACTACTATTTTATTAAAACATCCATGTAAAAATACATATATTTTTTCAACTTCTAATTTTCATAATCTCATATAAAGAGTATAAATTTTCGTACGCTTAATTCTTAAAATGGTAAAAAGATAATCTTCTTTTCTTGTGAAAAAAAATAATTTCTATCTTTAAAATAAAGAAAATCTCATTTACTTTCTCATATTATGTGTATAATTTAAAGCATGTTCGAAAGTAGTAATCTTAATAACTATATAAAGTCATATTGTTTCAAAAATTATTTTTTAAAAAAATGTTCCACTGAAAATACCATATCAAATGTATATAACGGTATCAAGGTTATTAAACTTACGGGGTCTTACAATAACATAGTCACAAATCCTTTATAATCTCATGAATGGTCTTAATCCTTTCAAGCTCATATGGATTATTACGACTCATCCTAATATTAAAGTACGGGATGTAACAGCTACCTCATTATTGTGCATCTTAAGAATGACAGCCTAATCTCATCCCATACTTTGTAACTTTTATCCATCCATTGTTGATTCACCTTGACGTTGATCCGTAATCTACCATCGATAACTTGAAACCTTTTACGTAATACATTGTCACTAGGGCTCACGTCGCATTGGGGAACATTTGAAGTGATTTGCCTGATCCACTTAGGGACGATACTATACTTCAACAACTGTATTTCGTATCATCCCAGCGTAATTTACCTTATGGTGGGTATCATAATCCCGTGCAATTCATGAAATCCCTTTTCTTTAAATCATTACTCAATCAAAGGCCTAAACGTCATCCTTTTAGCTATCACAATTACACTCGTATTCTACTTCCAGGGAAGCATTCTATTTATTCTAAATGCACCTATTCTTAAACTCCACTGAGTTCGTTCAGGTTGTACCGAGCTTTCTATTACTTATGGAAACCATCAGCTCTGTTGTTTTGATGGGCTTAATTCGGAGGCCTTACCTATTCTTGTAACCTTCTCACTCGCCTTTTCTTATCCTTACTCCTATCTACATAAAACCATGTCTCTCTACCATACTTTAGCTTGCGACCTACACCTATTTATATAGAATACTCGCAGCCTTCCTTTAACTTGCTAGCACTATAGATTTCCTTTCGTGCCTTCTAGGTTGTCTTTAAATGTATGAAATTACTTTTCCTAGTCGTTCTGCCACTTGTTGCACGAATACTTGACTTATCATAGTGCCCACAAATACTGGAATTCCCTGTAACTCGTATGATCTCAAATATCACTTTTGAATTCCCGTTCATTAGTCATAATAGGTGCCACTTTCTTATGGAGTGTATACAATATTGTAGTGACACTGTTGTTACAAGACCATTTCTTCTTCAAGTTACTATGCTTAGGTTGAAGCCTTCTTCCTTATTTCCTCAGCTAGTCTTTCGTTGTAGTAATTAGGGAAGACCGTCTAACTATTGTAAAGCTGGGAGCTTATTACATCATATACCTGAAGAATTTTTGATGTTCTTGCTCGCCTATAATTATCCCTAGTTACTTATCTCTGTGCCCTTGTGCTCATAGGGTTGCTTCTGAACTGAAATTTTTGACTGTCTTCCCAGTGGCACTCTATTTTATTTCTGTAACACTTATATGGTACCTTTAACTACCCTAACCCCTATAGGAATATTTCTCAAGGATTACGACGTCATATCTACGAGGCTGAATTCACTATGTTGGGGTTCACTATGTTTATCTTGCATGATATGTAGATTTATCTATGACCTCTTGTCCAGCCATAACCAGGCTCTTCCTAAATGAACTACAGACCACTCATTAGTCCATTATCATATTCATTTGCACTTATTTATCAACAATATCTGGTGCTGGAACCCTTACTGCCTCTCATTGGCGTCGTGCTTGCATAATGTTCTAGCGTCGTATCATATCTGTTGGATCTGAATAAATGCAATCTCATTCCTTTCGCCTTTCAACCACGTTCTTCCTTTAATATTTCATAGTTACTTGAACCACATAACTCCGAATGAATACCATATCACACCATCTTCCCCCTTTAGAGGAGTACTATCATTTAATGCTATGAAGATTTACCTATAAATGTTTTACCTCTTCATCTTAGGCGTCGTTTCACATCTTCACGAACTCTTACTCGCTTTGCGGTAACCCTTCTGTACCTAGGATAACTGAATTTCTCATGCAAAGGTGACACCTAGTGTAACTGGCACACTTAGTCCCTTAAGCTTAACTCTTTTCATTGTGCTTTCTTTAGGGAAGTGTCTTCCTGAATAAACTTTAAAGGTTATTCTTTTATTGTCCATTCTATTATTGTCGGAATGCTATCTCTGAAATTCTTACGATGCCGACTATTATAAAATCCTTTGATCCCTAATTCATGTTCAATTTATCTTGTTCACTAGTCCATATTGATTTCTATTACTCCGGGGATCTAACTTTTCCTTCTAGTAATCATGTTGGAGTCACCGACTCATTTCTCAAAAAGGGGAAATGACTTTATGGCTTACACTCTTTTATTATCTCAAGGGTTGTAACCACTTTTCTTTTCCATCATTTGACTATAGACTCTGTAATCCTGTCATATTTTGATTTACCTTTATCATCCATTTATCACATTTCACTCATAATGCTTTCATTTACTCTCTTCTTATTATCCTGCTAATATTTTTGTCTATCACTTTATTCTGAAAACATCAACAAAATGTTCTTTCACTTTTCGCTCCCCTTGCTTCATCTCACTAGCTCTTTGGGACGCCTAACATTCTCTATTTTTTTACTAGGGGCACGAGACATACTAAGTAAATATTTTTCCCTTCTAGTATTCCACTGGCTATCATCTAAAATATCTGAACATTATAGTATTCATATCTGACTGCACTATTCTAGATAGAGTGCACTATCTGGGTATCTCACAAGGAGATGTATTACCACGTATGCACTATTCTTCAAAAATGTTAGCTACTGATAACAATCCTTCCACAATTTTGCGTTACTCTAACCCCAGTTGTATCCTGATATCTTATCTTTCTCTTAAACTATATCTGTTAGCTCCCATAGGGCATAATTGAGATAGGTGTGGTCAATTGTATATATCTCTGTTACTATTGAAAGTAACTCAGAATGCTTATATTTCTCTGCCTGAATTGTAAAAATAATAATCTTTACTAATTGGGTACCTCGTACCCTTCTTCACCTTGCTTCTTTTACTTGTTGAAACTTATATCCACCTTCTGATTCCCTCGTTGCTTTAAACCATATGGGTGGATAGATATTCAAGCCTTAAGGCTCCTTATCAAGAAGCTTACACATCTTAGTACACACATGGTCTACTGAAGACCTCGTATTTACTCATCATAAGCATGATGCAAAATCGAGTTCCTCTGACTCAACTCTTCCACAACCACATTCAATCTCTTACCACTTGTCTTTATAGATGTAGGTATCATTGTATTATGAATAAAATAGAATTTAGGAGTTTGAATTCTTACAACTGAGCTCTACCACATAATCTAGAGTAAGAAGAAAGATTGGCAGTCCTAAATGCCATGTAGCCTCATGCTTATAAATGTGGTGCACAACACACCCATAAACAAGACTCTACTAGACACGACTTGTGGACTCTCTAGGATAGAACTACTCTGATACCACTTTTGTCACGACCCATATCAGAGGGACGCGATGGGTACCCGGTGCCTTACTGATAAAAACACGATATGGAACAACAATAAGCCTAAACTTATCACTATTCTTGAATACCTAGAAGTGATCTAAGATTTCAAAAATAATTTAATCTTACCACCTTAAGTTCATTCTTGAATGTTGAAAAATAAATCCAAGAGTAGCCACACACCAGAGTGCAAGAAACATCTCAATATTTTTGTTGATATTGTCTATCATCATTTTTCCTAAATACAAAGAAGACACCTTTTATATAGAGAGGGAGTCACGAAATTCTACCAAAAACAAAGAAAGAAAGCCTAATTACTTTGGACAAAAAGTCCAACTACCTTAGGATAGGATCTTGAAAATCCAAAACCAATCTTAGAAATCTTGGAAAAGAAATAAAGTCCTAACTACTTTGGACAAAAACTCCGACTACCTTAGGATATAATCTTGAAAGTCCAAAACCAATCTTGGGTAGAATCTTGGAAATCTTGAAAGTCTTGAAGGACATTTGCAAGCAACTTGGCACCAACTTGCACTCAACTTCTAGCACGACTATTGTACCCTTCTTTGACATCTAGTAAGTCCTTTTATGTTATAAAAATGTGACTTCATGTAGGGCTTATTAGGCTGGAAGTTTGGACATATTTTAGGGGCCAAAATGGTCCAAAAGTGGACTGATTAGGACCTTCTTCAAAGGATATCTCTTGGGATCCAATAGTCCTCTTCTTTGTAAGGCCCCGCAAACTTTTGCAAAGGAAAAACAATGTTTTATGGTGCTCGGACTTTTTGGGTTAAACAATGCACTGGAAAGTAAAGGAAAACTTTTGGCAGCGAAATGTGTTTCTACGGTCCATTATACGACCGCAGAATTACTCTGCGTGCCGCAGAAGTCAGGTAGGAGAGAGTCAGTTTGGAAGCCATTCTGCGGTCAACAATGCGACCGCAAAACTGTTCTGCGGTTCATTATGCGACCGCAAAATAGGTTTGCGGGCCGCATAGTGACCGCAGACACAGACATATTTTTTTTGATTTTGGACACCAATTATGCGACCGATAAGCGGTTCGCATATCGATTATGCGATAGCAGACCTTATTCCGGAGCTCCATTTTTGGGTTTTTAAAACCCGACCCTACTTCGTTAAATATACGTTTTGGACCATGTTTGAGCTAAAATATGGCATTTTAGATTGCGAGAGAGTACCGTAGAGTGAGAACATGTTCCTCGGTAATTGTTCTTCAATTCTTGCTCAAATTTTGGAAGATTAAGAAGGGAAACTCACTAGGTCTTCATCCTAGAGGTAAGATTCTACACCCTAACCCTCAATTTCGAATTTTGTCTAGAAATGGGTAATTAGCAAGATAATATTTGGGCATGAGAGTTGTTTATTTTACATGCATATATTGTCAAAGGGTGTAGGAAGATTGTTGTACTAAAAATGGTAGAGATTGAGTTGTGGGATGATGGAATCCTCCATAAAAGGACCTTGAAACCTTAATGCCACCTAGTGTTTGATAAAATGCTCAAATGAGCTAGAACTATGAGCATATTTCTAATTTTGGTTCAATTTGTTATATTTCTACAATAGATTGAAGTTGCTAAGAATTCCGGAACATTTTAGAGTTTAAGGAAGCTCGATTGAGGTATGATGGCTAAACTCTTCTTTAAGAATTGGAACCCCAATATCCTTATAAGTTCCAGGATATTTATTACAAGTTAAGTATTCTAAATAAGTTTTGTGACAAAGATATATGTTTAATTTGTGTTTCAAATGCTCTCATGATATTGTATTATAAATTGATGATGTGTTCCAAACTATGGATTGTGCATCTACGTGTTATGATTCCAAGTCATGAGTTATGTGGAAATGGGTATTGTGTTTACACCTCCACCCACATACATTGGGTTGAGGCGACAGGGCCGCTTAAGTAGAGTTTTGGAATTGTGATTACACCTCCACCCGCATACATTGGGGTGAGGCGGCAGGGCCGCTTTGTGTGTAAATGGTTACAGAGTATCTCATCTTGAATTCTATAAATGTTAATGACGGCTCGTGATAAGATTGCTTTGGTATAAACGGTTAACTATGCTATTCTACTGTAGCACTGGTTCATCATATTTATATTGTATTTCCGAATTCCTTAATTTGTGTTTGGTTTTCATACTAGTACTATTCGACATCTACTAACGTTCCTTTTTCGGGGGCGCTGCATCTTTAATGGATGCAGGTGGTTCCACGGCGGAGGATATTGACCAGTGATAGCAGTGCTCATTCGTCCCAGCTGACTTGGTGAGCCCCATCTTATATTGGTGTTGGGAAAGACAAACTATGTTATGTTGTGGTTTTATTACTTGTCCCATTTCAGACTTTTAAAATGATGAAAACCATTGATATTATAGACATGATCACGTTTTTGTCTAATTAATGAAATATGTATTATCTTCATTCGTGGATGAGTTTAGGTAGAAGGAAATCTAATAGGCTTGCTCGGTCGATTTCAATCGGTTGAGCGTGTTACACCCCATATTTTCATACGTGAAAGTACGCCATAAATAAATTGATGAAAGCTCGGAAATGAGATGTTACATCCCGCAATTTTGTACGTTAAAGTTTTGTCGTAAGTTAATCGACGTAAGTTCGGGAATGAGATTGTTTTTGGGATTATAAGCATTATGCTATTTCAAACAAGTGATGAGTAAATTCGTGAAGGTGAGAGGGTAAGCAAATCGAAGAAAATGAATTTCGTCACAATTTGACATTTTGGGACAAAATACAACCCGAGCTAAAATACCCGGTATTTATGGACTAGTACCATACAAGGTACCACATGGCTATGATAGTAAGGTGTATAAGGTGTGTTAAAAGTGAGTAGTATTTTAAGTAATTTCAGATAATTCTTAATTATGTGGGTAATTGGTTGATTATCAGTTAATGGGAGATTAATTAGTTAAATAATGAATTAGGGAATAATTAAGATTTTGGATAAGGCTTAATAAACTCTCCCAAACATTCCAGACCAAGAATATTGATTTAAGTGACTCTTTAGTTACATTGCTAGATGGCACACTTTGGGAAACATGTGGGGCCCACATAAGGACCAACCATTTATAGAAATTTCATCACCTCACGGTTGAAAAAAAAAAAGCTAACCATTTCTAAGAAAAATCTCATCAACATTATGAATGAAGGCCATGCTACGGATGGAGCTCCATAGCTCACTAGAAATTTCATAACACAATATAGTGTGACATTTTGCAATTTTAAGGAATATAGTGCATTCTTTCTCAAGAATATCATACGAACTTTCCCTACTTCGATCCGCTGTTACGTGTTGTCGCAGTTGATGTGTGTTAGGGGGATTATCAAGAGAATCGGCTCAGGTATGTTAAGGGTATCCCTCCTTTCCTTTTTGGCATGATCTATATGATACAAATGAAATGAGCAAATGCACAACTTCCATAAATGACTCTATTCATAGAAGTATTAGAGGTGCCTATGTTCTTGAATTCCCCTGGGTCTTATTATTACATCTTCGATTCATAGGCCTCAGAAAATACGTAAGTTGATAAAGTTTATTTCATTATATTAATCAAAGGTATAATGATCTTATGACACTTTGAAAGATTTTATTGACGCACTTCTCATGCATTGCATCAATTTACATTGACCCATGACCAGATGGCGTTATATACGCGTATATATGTATATGGGATATGGAAAAAGGTTACGACGTTATATACGCACCACCACCTGATCAGCTGGTATACGTTGATGATTTGCCCACAGTGGACGAAATGATATGACGGGATGCCCTCAGAGGCTTGATGATGTTATGAACGCATATACCCATGCATGTTATGACATTTATATGCATACGCATGATATTATAATATTAAATGATTCACAGAGCTATTCAGATATACATGTTGAGCCTTTCACTCCATGTTTCTCTCATGTCTATTGTTTATTGATTTTCATTCCTTACATACTCGGTAAATTATTTTTACTGACATCTCTTTTGCCTGGGGACACTGTGTTTCATGTCCGCAGGTCCCGATAGACAGGTTGAGAGTCCTCCAAGTAGGCTATCAGCTCAGCGGAAGGTGTCGGTGCGCTCCATTTGCTCCGGAGTTACTTATTTGGTCAGTATGATTTAGACGTGTATTGTTTGGTATGGAATGGCTCTGTCCCGACCTTTTAGACAATTATGTATTCTTAGAGGCTTGTAAACATATGTCATGTACGTAAAAGATTGTATGGCCTTGTCGGCCTATGTTTAGTGTACGAGTGGTTATTTTGGTCTTATAGGCCGTATGTCTTATGTATAAGTGGTATTTCATATTGTATTCTACTTATCTCACATCTGTCTCTCCGGCTCAGTTATCTATGACAGTATGATATAAATAGATACGTTATGTTGGTACTCGGTTGAGTCAGGTACCGGGTGCCCGTCGTGGCCCATCGATTTGGGTCGTGACAGAGCGTCGGTTGCGCTCCTCGGTTTTGGGGCGTGACATTCGTGGACATATATTTGGGCCATAAAACAATTGTAACACATAGCCAATTCACATCAATTATCTTTGAGCTCTTCTTCCCAATTAACAACTTCTTTATTCGCACTTGAAGTATAATGACGTTGTTTTGCAACTCTTTAGCTTGACATCTTGTTAGAGGCCTCTTTGAGATTCCAAAGCTTCATCCGTGTCCATGAATATAGTTGAACTTCCTAGGATGCTATCATTCCACTCTTCTTGAAGAAAACTCACCCTCGAATTTTGACCTTGCAAGAAAACGAAGACAGTCACTAGTACATAGCATCTACTAATCTGAAAACATAATAGGAATAAAACAAGATAGTGACCTTGAGTCCACTTAACCCCATTAAGCCTAATAGGTGTATATACTCCCTTATAAATCATATGGACATCATCATCCCAATAAAATTTATGCTTACTTATATTTGTCCAATAAACACCTCTCTTAAGGTAGTCCAAAAATGTGCATGACAAAGAAATTACAAAAGATTGATCATACATCCATTTAAAACAAGTATCTCTACCATATGTATCAAATAATTCACTTTTATAATATAGCCAAATATCAATTACAAATCTCATGGATTCTTCTACATATAAGCTATTCAAAGAAGCATATAAATTCTCAAGAAGGTTAGAAGAACCCATAATTACTAAAATAAAAGTTTCAATACATTCAAGCTCGTGATTATAAATTTCTCCAATAATATTTCTAACATTAACATACTCTAAACATTTGCTAAACTGTAATAGAAAGAGTCATAGATAAGCTCATGAAAGAGTATTTGATCACTAACATCACAATAATCATGCATAGCCTCTTTACTTGTAGCAAACACTTTTACAGGCTCACAATCAACATGACTAGATATGCATCAAAATATCATCATCCAAAAAAATAATAAAGTCACAAACATACGAAATAAGAGTATAGTTCATTACCTCCAAAAATACCTTAGGTATTCTAGAAAGCCCAATAAATCGAATAAACGAATTATGCATACCATACTTGGACTTGTTTAACAATGGAACAACATCACCTTATATTCGTTTATGCAATGGATCCAACTTAGCAATGTCTTTAGGGAACTCCCTGTCATAAAACTGTAAATAAGGACCAAAATAGTCAGAAGGTTCAACAACAAAGAAATTAACCAAGATTTTATCTTCCACCATCCAACAAGAATCGATTTCACCAAATTCATGTTGGAATGCAATTGGATCCTTCCACCATCTCTTGCACCTCACCTCCCCTTTCAAAAAGTATTTCTACACGTGGATGCACAAAATCACAAGAACTAAAACAAGAGAGAGTTAATGGGTTAGGAAGTAAAGAAACTTTTTTCTTGCTTACACTCTCTTTGGCTTTTATAACAAAACTAACTTTATCCTCACCCTTAGCCTCTTTTTTCTCACTAAAGTTTTTTTTCTTTTTTTTCACTCAAACCCTCTTGTTTTTCTCTCTCTACCTTACAGACTTTTGTTATCTCATTGCATTCTCTCTTTTCTTTTCCCTCAAGCTCACTCTTTTTCTCACTTGACATCCTATTTTCTTCAACCAACACAACCTCTCCTTTTTCCTCTCTTGGGATGTCGACATGCACTCCCTTACTCGTCTCATTCTTTTCACTCTCATTTTCTTTCATATTCTCTTTAACGGTCTTTTCATCTTAACAAATTTGTGAGGGAGTCAAAGGTCTAAGAATAAGTTTCTTCCCGTTAACCTCAAAAGAGTATCTATTTTTTTCCAGGTTATATGAAGCTCTTCTGTAGACATACCATGGCTTTCCCAACAAGATATGATAATTATCCATGGGAATCACATCATACCAGATCGCATCCTCATACCTTCCAATAGAAAATAGTAATAATACTCTTCTATCTACCTTTACTCCTCTCAACATGTAAGGTTCAATATGCTCAACACAAGACAAGTTTAATTTCTCAACCATATAAGTGCTAATTGAGTTATAGCCAATCTCTTTGTCAATTCTAAGGGAACAAATCATGGACATCACTTTAGCTCTTGTTTGAAAAATAACTTTACGATTGTCTTCCTTCCATTCGGTATACTGCAAGTTTGACTTTTCAAGTTGTTGAGTCATAGCTCTCCTCCTTCCACTGTAACTACCTGCTTGGGACATCTTGACATAGATTAAAGGAAATATGTATCTCTCAAATTTGGCTTTTTCCCTATAATGCTCTCACCTCTCTTTCCTTTGTCACTCAAAGCAACTCTTGATCGTTAATCTTTAGATTTATCAAAAAACCTTACTAGTCACAACCCTTAGTGATAAGAATACAGAGTTAGAAAAAAGAAAAGGAAAGTAAGGACCAAACCTAGGAAGATTAGGAATGGGTTATTAGGAAAAAATGGAAAGAATTTAAGAAACCTAAAACCCACAAGAATAAGGAAAGAAGTTACCTTTATCTTCAAGAACTAGGATCACCTCTTCTTGTTCCTTTCTTGACTTAGAAACCAAATAATATTTGAATATGAAAATAATAATAAGCAATAACACCTTTTTTGGGTTGATTTTCATTTTATTTTCTTTTTTGATTTGTTGTTTGCTCAAGAATCTCCCAAGATTATCAAGATTGAAATCTTTGTTAGCCTATGCTTTCATACCACTTGATAACAACACGATAGGGGATTCAAAAATTACTAAAGCAAATCAAGAAACGTGCGGAAGCTAAAAGAAAATGGGGAAACGAAAAAGACATTTATTAAAGATAGATTGAATTTAAGAAAGAGTTTCTTGAATTCAAGAAATCTATTCTTGATGTTGAATCCTAGCAACAACAATTAGCTAACGAAGAAGTAATCGCCTTTGGTAAAGAATTAAAAACAAGAGATAGATTGTGAAACCCAACCCTTTAGAATAACAAGAACAACAATATGCCAAAACTTATCACCTTTATTGAATACCTAGAAGTGATCTTAGATTTCGAAAATTGTTTAATCTTACCACCTTAAGTTGATTCTTAAAGGTTGAAAAATAAATCCAAGTGTAGCCACACACAAGAGTGCAAGAAAAATCGCACATTTTTTGTTGATATTGTCTATTATCATCTTTCCTAAAAACAAAGAAGACACCCTTTATATAGAGAGGGAGTCATGAAATTCTACCAAAAAACAAAGAAAGAAAGTCCTAATTTGTCACGTCCCAAACTCAGGGAGCGCGACTGGCGCTCAACCGAGAGAACCCGGCCAAGCAAGCCTATTAGACTTACTTCTACCCAAACTCATCCATGAATAAAGAGGAGATGTACTCCATTAATCAATCACTAAAAAGATTTTATTAACAACTTCCTTTTCATTCCCATTAGCAGCTTCATTCATAATTTCCAAAATATTACGAGTTTATAGAATTAATGAAAAACATAATTTCCAAGTACCAACATTTCTAGTTTCAATTCCCAACATCAACCATAACCCACAACCTGTCTACGGAGCCTCTAAGTACAATAAAAGAGTGATATGGAAATGCCAGCAACAAGGCCCCGGCTATACCTCAAAACACTGTACATGAGAAACAAAAGATACATGACCCCGAAATAAAGTGGGGCTCACCAAATTAGCTGAAAAGAGTGTACTGCTATCATTGATCAATGCCGCCTGCTAAAGAACCACCTGCATCCATTAAAGATGCAGCGCCCCCGGCAAAAGGGACGTTAGTACTGTCGAATAGCACTAGTATGTATAGCTAAAAATCCTCTTTCAAAATAGAATGCCCATATAAGAAAAGGCAACACATAGAAACAGCAAGTCACAATCAACAATATCCAAACGTCCAGTTAAAACATAATAATTTTCAAAATACGAAGTTCATATATGATTTTGGTTGGGATATCATTAGCACCGATATACCACCGTCTTTGTTAGAACGGAGTCCGATCACGCCCGATCATCTAGGCCATCTCCCCACGAATAATGTGGTTTGACATGTGATGCGAAAGAAAGTTGTTACCAAGAGTAGTACCACCATATGCGCAATATGGCGTCTGATCTCCACCCGATCAGCTAGGCCGCCTTCCCACATATGCCGTGTGGGTTGACTT